>BLKR01009439.1:0-118357 GCA_011170035.1 Teleogryllus occipitalis | reverse complement strand
GACGGACGGACGGACGGACAGACGTAGGGACGTTTTGCCGTCAATTGATTTTTCGGCATCAAGGACCCACAAAACAGGGATTCTGGCTACAATACGTGTTAGGAGATTTTTTTTTCTAAATTTAACAACAGGATTTATCCAGGTTTTCGTTATCAGGGCCCAGCAATGAGAGTTTCTCTTCCGAAAATTCGCCGTTTTTTTGCGCAGCATTACATAACTTTCTCTGTGCTACGTATATACGTACGCATACGAGAAAGTAAAAAAGAAAATCTTTTACAACTACGACCGTAGATTTATAGGAACATCTCAATCAAATATAATTCCGACTTAGCAATTTACAAAACATTTTTACGACCTTTAACGTTGTCCCCTCCCCAAAATGAAATTAATTCCGCTAAAACGAACTTGTACGAACTCATAGTCCAACAAAACAAATTCTTAAGAACAGTAGTTAATGCTTCTTGATATAAAACGAACATCCAACTCCACAACCATTCAACCTGGAACTAATTGATTAGTACATAACACATCTAACTATTAACTTTTATTATAACCTTCCTCAATTCCCAGCTGTAACACATTTTCGACTTCCTAAAATTCCCACTCACCAAACCAGAATCAAAAATAAATATCCATTCCATGTATTTCTGAAAAAAAGTAATGCTGAAATAGATTCATACATTTCCTTAAAATAACTACGTATTTCAATTTTCGTTAATTCCAGTTTTTCCTAAACAACAAACAAACGATGGGACTCAAATTATAGTAGACTTGACTTCAGAAGGGGGTTACAAGAATTTGTACCCACTTGGTCGCTTTCATATTTTTTAAAGTTTCTTGTAACGTGCCTGTTGCCTGCTGCAGGGCTTGACCCCGCGCAGCCATGCTTCCAGCCAGACGACAGCAACATGCGGCTGACACGGAAGGACGCACGTTTCGTCGATGTCATCCACACCAACGGCCGCCCACTCCTGCGTCTGGGCCTGGGGCTGCCAGACCCTCTGGGTGAGTAGATCATCGAGGAAATGTATGCCACTCTCTGATCACGGTTTAATGTAGGGTTGCAAACAATGTTAAAATAAAAGGGAGAACACTCGATAAAAAACAACAACCGAATCAATACATTTCTTTTAATAAATATTTAATTTAGACTAACATCATCTCTATTTCTTTCTTCTCTCCATTTGCGATTCAAGTGAAAAGATTAGTTCACAAAATACAGATGAAGATGGTCTGAGTGTCTCTTTTTTATTTTAGTCGCTGGACAGAGACACTATCATGCGTGTGTCAGCGTTCAGAAAAAGTCTTGTTTTCTGTTCTTAATTAAACAATATACGATACAACGTAGCAGATGGTAGTCACGTGATAAAATAACTGACAACAAATGTTAAAAATTTACTAAAAGGAGGACATTTAAAATATAAAGGAGGGAAAGAAGACAACTAACGCCAATAGAGGACTGTCCTTCCAAATGGATGACGGATGGCAACCCTAGTTTAATGCCAAATAGTCTAATCGGCAGCGTTGCGATTACCATCTGTGATTCAGAAATCGCATAATTAAATAATATAAGTATATTTTCCTGTTCTCAAAAGCATTCATATATTTTTCGTTGCGATGTTATATCTTTTTGCGAATTTGTAAACATTCTCTCATCATTGTTGAGAATTATAAAATAAAATAACAATATGATTGTGATACATCCATCTCTTTCCTTCTTTATGCAAAAGCAACAAAGTGCCTTTCCAATATGAATACTGCTCCAGAGAGAAATATAATAAACACAGAATTTTCTTTTGTTGCAAACCACTTTGAAACATTTTCTGGTATGAAACGGATTACAAAAAGGCTTGTAACAATAATGATAGAAAATATATAAATCTGCGTTTTTATACAAACTCATCACTGATATTTACTCACATGTATCAAATATTATAACCAACTTTTTTAAACTGCAATGTTTCATTGAAGTAGAGAAGACGCGAGGAGAGACAGAGAATTGCGTTCGAAGAATTCGTCATTCCCAGTCTTCAAATATTATTTTGCCCAGGTCGCACCCGGGCAAATCGGGTGCTCATCGTGTTTTGTTGTAACACCCCAAGAGAATTTGATCCTCATAATCTGCTTCTGCATATATCGGACGAACCGGCATTTCGAAAATGGATCTACCAGTTAAGTGGTAATAAACATGTTGTCCCTTACTTCATTCTCCAGGTAACTTATCTTTTAGGTACACCTACCAGAATGCTTTGATCAGCAGTCATAAGATTTTCGATATCAAATCTCCGGATAACTCTAACCGGAATTCTAGTGACACTACAGACCCCAAAAAGAAAAATGTAGGTGAGCGAACCGACGTACCAAGGCATGGGATTCTCTGAATTAAACCGAACGTGTTCTTGATATTAGACTCGTTTTTATGTAATCTTTAAAAAAAATTAGGAATTTCTTTTTTAGTAAAAGAATTACGAGTACATGTGGCAAAAAATCATAACTTTTAAATGAAAAGCGTTAATGCAAGAAACAATTGTCTACCATATTGAAAAATCATCAGACAAAACTGCTGTAAAATATAAAAGAAGTAGCTTTCATTGTTCTTGAGATAAGTGCACTCTAAGTTTGAAGATTTAACATTACCAAAATAGTCACTATATACTCCCCTTAAATTAAATCGTGATCAAACAGTATCGCACCATTTACCTGGTCATGTTTCGCCTTGCCCCGCCCTTGCCCGCCTCGCGTGTTTGCTTCTAATTTTCTTGCTACAACTGTTGCAATGAATAGCAGTAAATAGTATAAGTATAACCTGGCAAACTTCTAGCAAATGTTTTCTCCTTCAATAATTTAAAATCTGATTGCTCTATCGAAATGAATCAAAATTCGTTTAGCAGGCAATTTTGTGAGCTTTTGCAAATGCTGAGATCATTGAAGTGAATTTTGTATTTTCTTCATTTTCGAGATAGTCCCAAAAAACGTAAAGGAGAAACGTTTACATTTTATTTATTCACTTTGAATGTCTATTGTCAAATTTTACGAAACTGATCTCAGTATCGTAAAGTTTGACTACAAATATCAAAAGAGAATCAGTGCCACAACTTCCTTAATAGAATTTCAAGTTGTCTACTCTAATTGGCCACTTTGAACAATGATCAGTTTCATTAAGAACAGTGTTCACGTATGTGTTCCAATTATCCATGGCCTCATAGGGTGAAAATTTTGGGCTACAGCATAAGAAAACTAATGCATATATTATGTGCAAAATAAATTGAGAAATTATATCAACATCAGTCAGCTACTTTTAGGAGGATGACTTGCCAAATTGAAACAAAAATTATCGTTCATTGGAATTTTTACAAGGTGAACAATCGGCTCTAAAGGCCTTGTTTGATATCTCAGATGTAAAGTATTTATTTATTTTATTTACTTATTTAACGTCAAAAACAGTTAAAAACGTGTTTGACGAATGTCTGAATGTTTCGAATCTCGTATTGTAATAAGATGTCTCACGATAATATTTATTCCTTAACTAAGTAATAAATGGATGAAAAGGAACAGAATGGTAATTTTTACAAAAGCGTATGAATGTGTGTTTGCTTTTGCTTTGAAGGCACGTGTAAAAAACCCATATAGAGAGAATATTCGAGAGCGTACAGCTTGTCCCCGTTGAAAGGGTGTCCCGCTGGGAGAGATATCTTGTGGGAAAACCCACATGCCGGCATATAGGTCGCCGCGGTCTCCTAGAATCCAACTGGAGAGGACCGAAATATAACATGCACTACAATTACGATACCAAGTTACGATACCATTCTCAGTTGTTAACGCACCCGGAAACACTAAATACTCACTCACTCGTACTTTGTGACGATTCAACGTCATACAAGTTATTGATGGTCAGAAGAAATCATGAAGACGCAATGACATGACCTGGAACTGTGAAGAAACCTGTCTTTTGAAAAATATAATGTTCAGTATAGGACAATCTCATGCCACCACAATCCATTATTATGCTCTCGGAGTTTGAAACGGATTTTTTGATTTTTTTGGATACTTTACACGAAGCCTCAACATTTTCATAATTTTTTCAAAAATTGCTTCAAATTTTTTGATTAAATTTTGTTTTCGAATAGCTTAAAGGACGCTTAAGAGAAATCTTGAGGTGCCATTTTGAAATTCCTGATTTATCAATTTATTTTTGGCATCTTACTACAATTATGATTTTAAGTTAGAAATGTCTTCCTTAATGATATCTGTTCTTTAAAAACATATCTTGAAATAAGGTCATGTACAATTTTTCGAAAATATGAGTAGTTCTCGTGTAATTTTGTCTGAAATACAGGCAATTTTTAATTTTTTTAAACCATATTTTTTCAAAAGCCGCTCCAAATGTTTTCTTTAATTTTTTCATCGTGTGTATCAAGGGACGGTAAAAAATGTAGTGTTAGTCCCATTTTCGGTGAACTTTCCGTATTTTCGAAAACTGCAAAGCGTTAACACGTCAAAACTACAAAATTGAAGACATATTTTTGCCCTAGACGAAGTCGGTTGTAAAAAAGCTGATCTTTAAAAAAGGTCATGTACAGAATTTAAAGAAACAAATTGATTAAAATTAATGAAATTTATTAAAAAAGCCATTTTCTCAAAACTGCTCAAAATTTTTATTCAGATTTTTTTTCTACGGATAGAACAAGGAACTCTTAAATCAATGGCGCAGGTTTAATTTTCGTTGAACTTCCTGAATTTTCGAAAATTACTATTTTAGAAATAATGCGAGAAAGTATGCGATATTGTATCACCTCTAGTTCCATCCTTACGGACAAGCAGTAAGAGTTTTCGCTGGTTTCTGGCGCACGCTTACGTTACTTTCTCTTCTTACGAAGTAAGGGAGTGAAAGTAAAAAATAATGCAATCAGAAATGACTTGATTGATTTATTTTTTACTTCCCTTCGCCCTTTGTTTTCTGATCGCTCTTCCTTCAATCACTTTCAAAATAAAATTAATACTTAAGTTGATAGGAAAGGATCCACGGCAAGAGAGTTGGCACTTTGGGAGTCGTGATGAGTGCCCCATCTTCCCCGGAAGCACTTGGCTATGTATTTTGCAAGGTGAAAAACCAGTAATGCACTTCCGAATAATGCGGAAACTGAATTCGTGTATTATGCGTGAAATTCAGGAACGCAAGATGATTCCAATGTATTCAAATGTAACATTCGTCAACGTTTGAAAAAAAAGCAGCACCCGGAAATCGTCATTTTCTTGCAAAAAGAGTGACACTATATTGGAATGGCTCCAACATTGCTTTTCATTGAGGTTACATAAAATTTAGTTTCCCAGGGGAAAATGATTTACAAAGAGTGATGCTACTTTATGCTTAGTACGCTTGTTCTGCCGGTTTCACTTACTGACTATCAGGATTTATTTCCTTTTAAAAAACTACTTGAATTATTTCTGACAGGTTTCATGACTGTCATTACTGCTTCTTTAGAAAATAATTGGAAATTTTTCATTTCGTGGTTCAATCCCAGAATGTATAATGCAATCAATCTTATGAGATCAGCATTGGTTCGTGGGAAATTGGTGGTGCTACAAATGTCACAAATCTTCTCGTACAAATCAGTTTCATAATCTCAAGAGTCTGGACTAGCTTTGTGGAGCTACCCGCAACCTCTTCCGACTACTATATCTCGGCCCCTACAGATCTACGAGACCTTCTCGCAGAGTCTAAAGCTCCTCTTCGGATATTCCCAGTCAAGAGCACCTTTGTGCCTTCCGAGTATCGTATAGACCATCAACATGTTGATCCTTTACAAATTTGCTCGTAGTATTACTTGGCCCCATCTCGGTGGTTGCAACATTGTTCTGGATGTGAGGATATAGTTCCTCAGTTGCACACCCAGCAAAATAGGTTTATATGCAAAGTTTGGAATTTTTTTGAGAAAATATTGTTATAGCTTTTCGAAATATGCGCAATTTTGATATCATTTTCCACAGAAACTTCTGAATGTTTGAGAAGTTTCATAAACACCATTGTACTCGTGTCTATCATTCGGTGCAACAACCTCTGACGAAGTCAGTGCCTACCAGCGGCGACCCACGCCTTGCGGCCATGGGTTAAGAGGGTACGTGTGGTTAGTACGTAAGTTATTACTGATTCGAATGTATCATTAAGTGATATGTATACGTGAATAAAAGTAAATTGAGAGTCAGTAAGGCTGTCTTAAAAATTATGTATGAAACACGCTGTAAAAATGCTTTTATTTTGCTTGTAGGATTGCGCCACTCGGCCTATCGGCCTCGTGTCGCAATATTTCCTACTCGCAAAATAAAATGTTACTTTTACCACACGTATCATAAATAACTATTTATACGAGTATCTATTCATTTACCGCTGATGATGAATTTGATGATATTTAATTGCTATATTCATTGCTGCTCTGCACAACATCGTTCATTATAAAGACTAATTTATAATGAATCGAATTCATCGTTATGACATAATATTAGTCGAATACTGTGAGTCGCTGTAATATGTTAATCATCAATTTGGTAACAGGTTTTCGTGTTGCCGCGACTCCTACAATGGTCATGCCACATTAAAATCTGTACAATACTGACTGGGCACAGAATACGAAGAAGAAATAGGAGAAAAGAAATAGAAGAGAAGAAGAAAGAAGGATAAGAAAGATAAGAAAAATAATAAAAAAGATGAAAGAAAAAGAAGAAGTAGAAGACAGCTTTTGACCAAGTACAAAAAAAGTGTAGTCTGTATTCACTTACAAATCATGTGCATATTTATTATTTCTCGCTTATAAAACCCCGGCACGGTGGTGACCCTACTGTTACTACTACAAACTTATTTTAACTAAAAAAGGACTCAATAATATTACTAAACTAATAAATAAGGACTCATTTATAAATTTTTCAGTTCAACAAAGTTTGATTTTGCATTATAACAGATCGTACATTACGTACGAGATACATCTCAAAAATTCTTACAACAGAAGAAAAAAAATTCTTACAACTGCCAAAGAGCAGAATTGGAAAAGCATTCTGGTTGGAACCGGAACCAGTGCGCCCTGCAAAGAACATAATAATTTACCAACGTTTCCATAAAATTTATGGTGTTACCATCATGAAACTACCTAAAGGTACCAGCTTGGGGAATTGGAAACCTAAACCAACTTGATATGAGATATTTACTTTTGGTTCCCATTTCTCTAAGCAATGAAATTAGAGAACTATCGCTTTTCATGATCCTAATTTGATTTAATAGTTTAATTTTGTTTTCTAATAGAAGAAACATTTCATTTGTATTAAACAAATAAGAGAATTTTATGAGAGAAAGGAGATTAAACGTAAGTCATTCACAACTTTGTTGTCAACTAATGATTTGTTTGCCCAAAGGACATGCGGACTTCTACCCCAATGGAGGAGGACTGCAGCCTGGGTGTGGTGATGTGGGGAATGTTTTCATTCCTTCAAGTAAGTCATACAACATTAAGGGAGAATATACAGCTTACTGCAGTTAAATTTTTATTACTTTTCCAATTTTTTCTCCATTTAAATCATACTCCACAGCAGTGAAAATAAACTGACACAGAAATATCTTTCTTCTGCAAGGAAAAATGTACTTTTACATAATTTTTTTGAAAAACCAAAATTCAACCAGTTTTTCATGCTCTGACTTAAGTGTTTCTCTGATAACTTAAATTATTTTGAAGATTTTTATTTCTTCTTTTAATTTGTTGGCAATTCTCACAGGTACAAAACAATGCTCTTTCATTTAGATCTCCAGATAAATAATATATTTAATTTAAATCCAAAATTAATATATTGATTATTAATAGTATTTTTCAGTTTTATAATTTTTATCACAAAAACAATTGATACAAAGTGTATGATTTAGCATGGTTTTGTAGATAAAACTTGGTTAAGTGCATCCTAAAAATTGCATAGCTTTAAAATGATTAGTTTTTGAGTTATAAGGGAAATGGATCTTAAAAACGGTAATTCTGGAAAACAGGGGACGAAGTTAAATTCATGAGTTTTGCTTACCTTACTACTCTAATAGATGCATGATGCATCGACATACCTTTTAAATCATAACTCGAAAACTATTACAGATATCGAAATATTTTTTTTCACCAAAATATTCCTAAATAATTAATGCATAGGGGAAAATATTTTCAAAAATAGAATTTTTTAAGGTTTTAAGGTATATCTTCCCCCTTAACTCTAAATTTGAATCATATCTTTGTTTTTAAATGATGTTGTAGTACTAAAATAGAGATACAAATCCAATTTATTTTAAAAGTAGTATTTTCAGGTGGCAAGGATGGTTTTCGTGCTCATGCTGTTGTCAGATAAAATTAAACGCAGGAAACGCATGAAACTTGACACCGAGAAGTTAAAGTTTTTTATAAATGTTAAATTTTAATATACAAATCGGGTTTGCACAATAATCCAAAAGACTCATTCATGTTCATTGACTCCAATAATTGTATCGTTTCGAAAATACTTAGCTTCAAATTCCTCCATTTTGCTTGTTCACGGTTCCTGAGAGTGAGATTTCGAACGAAAAGCGGTGAAAACTGGTAAATAGTTGATGACTCTACACTCTCTAGTTCAACTTCAGTACCGATTCCGTCAAAATCTGGTGTTATTAAAGCTGTACTGCAGTACTAAAAGGCAGTGAGAAACATGGCGACGCGAAAAGCACCGAAACTAATGCCCGACATAAGGGGTTGTACTTTGATTTTTTAAAGTGACGGATGGCATTAGATTTTTGTTATACCTCCTGTCTTATAAATGAATCTTTTTAACAATGGTAAGAACATTTATGAGGCGACGAGTCCCATTGAGAAGGACGTTCGCGAATTAATTAAAACGATCCATTTTATAAGGCGGGAGGTGTAAAAATGGTTTGGGCTGCCAGAGGATTATGGTCTGCATTTGCTTACCCAGGATGAGTAATTTCAGGGGAAGAAATCACCATCGTCTTCTCAGGAACAAACGTTACTAATGTCAATTTGCTGAGAAACGCTTCGTTTCTGAACAGCAGTTTCTTGACAATTTTTCTCTTCAATAACGACCAGAAGGTTGTGCTTATAGTGAGAAGTTCTGAGGGCAGTTCCACGTATTGCCCAAGCACAAGTATACTTTTTCTGGACTTAAACGAATAAAATGCAAATCTATGAATTAAATGAATTGGGGTGCAAATTACATCACGTCTGTATTGCACGCAACCTGCAACCGCGCCCAATTTTCGGCGTGTCAGAAACGTAGCCTGCCAACCGACCGCCAGAATTGCAGTGCACTCGCTTTTCACAAATGACGCAAAGGACCAACAGTCTGCAACATCGCTTCGAGTCTTGGAAAAGCGCATGTAGTTACTATGATGTACAGGCTGCGACGAAATAGAAAAATTACAACAGCAAACGTCCTATGGGAATCTATGATTCTGAGGCCAAAAACGGCAAAAAGTATTGCTTATATTACGAGGAACACGCTAGTGCTTCTTTTTCACCAGAAATTACACATCCTGTATGAGGAGGGGGATAGATGACGGTCAAAAATGTCTTTACGTACTTCCACCAACGAAACCTACCTACGAAACGAAACACTACCTACGAAAATGAAAACTAAATTAAGGAAATAAAGCTAAGTAATTCCAAAAAAATGTTAAGATATTGGATAAGAATATGGGTTTGTTTGAACCCTCAAGTCCATTCCTTTTTGGTATTTTCACTTGTGCGTGCGCGTGTGCTTGTGCGAGCAGGCGTGAAGCGGACGCTGTGCAGCCACGGGCGAGCGTACATGTTCTTCATCGAGGCCATCCGTGGAGCCAACTGCTCCTTCTGGGGGCGCGCGTGGGATCGCCGCCCGGAGAGGTAAGCGCCGCCGCGCCGGCTCAGCACCGAACGAAGAGCGCGACGGTACAACGGGACACGTGCCGATGAGCAACGTATAAGCCAATGTAAAAAAACAAAAACAAACAAACAAAAAATGTCCGCGGAACCACCTAAGACGAACTGTCCGCTTCTATCGTTGTTGAACTTAGCTTTGCCCAAACAAAAAGTTACAGTTGAGAATATTTTTAAATGAACGAAAAAAATAAGATTACGCTGCACTTACGTTACCATTTAGGATGAAATGTATTCGTGACACGTTCTTCCATTCACCCGTGCACAACCAGAAATTTGCTGTTGAGATTTTTTTCACAAATTTCTAAAAAACACTAAGTGTCATATGTGTTGTTAAAATATCAATTTTTAATTAATAACAATTACTGTTTTTTAAATAGGGACAAACGTCATAGTAGAAAAATGACACTAACGGGTTGGTACTTAAATTATACTTGTTATTAATATACTTGTTTCATTAAAGACAAAACACGGGTCTTTCTACTGCAAATCGAGCAAGTCATGCTGTCTAGCCATATTTCTATGAAACATACAAAGAGTCACGACACAGGTGGTCTAAATATTGAAGTTCCTATTTTTGTTCAAGTTGGCGCTTGTTCCGTTGTTTGGTAGCACTCTTCAATTGCTGGACGCACCTTATTTATTAGTATTACTTGTTCACTTCACATCTGTATTTAGTATTCATATTACTTTTGTACTTCTCGTTTTTCTGTGCTCTTGAAAGCACTGCTGACATGAAGATAAAGCTATGCCTCGCCGATGCTCAAAAATGAGTAAGGATTTGATCATACATCACATAAAGGAACTACGCATGAATCAAGGTGTGTGTAGAAACCAAAACTTAATTTATTACAGTTTAGAACAGTTGAGACATCAGTAGGCAGAACGTATAACAATTGAAATGAGCAAAGGAAAAGTGCGGAAGTGAGGGTTTTGACAATTGTGACCTGCAGATTAGTGCTGTAGATACTCTTCTATATTTGTCTCAAAAAATGATAGCCATGATCTTTCCTGCTCTTGGGTTTTAAATTTGATCCACACCACTCCAATATTTTTCTTGCACTCTGGGTTTTAGTGGTGGATTTACATTTCATCAAGTGCAGAATGTCGCGTTCGGAATCAATGTTAATTATAAACTCGTGTTATCAACTAAAAAGTGTTGACACAAGTACCTTTCTAACCTTAAAAATATAGAAAAACTCTCAAGTCGTTTGTGGTCTACAGTCAAGAGTTTCAAAATCCTTTGTTTTAAGCAGAAAGTTTATGCTAACCCTTTGAGCAAGAATTATTAGTCTGAAGATTTTCAGCAATTATTCTGGCTGGATTTTTCAATGTACAAACTTGATTGAAGCGGTCACCAATGGTTCCGGGAAAAATTGGCCGTTAATGGAGGTGGGCGCTTAATAAAGGTTATGAGGTTAGTGGAAGAGTGAATCAAATCTAATTGTTATAATTTCTTTGAAGTAAAATACGTTCTCTTTAACATTTTCAATGATTACAAATGACAAAATACAATTTAACAAGGATTTTACAAGGATAATTTCCCTCCCTTTGAATAATTTCAAAACGCACCCTTTCTTCTCATTCACTATGTTGAGAAACTTACTTACTCTTGAATCCTTAGAGCACACACGTTTTAAAGATGCAATTCAAAACCTACAAAAAATTTACTGCAGGACCGTTACAGAAAGGAGATACCTAATGACAATGATATCGTATTTTCGCACACGGCGGGCTCAGGAGGATTTGGCGAGCGGTCGCTTGCTACTCGCCGAATTTGCGATGTGAGGACCTGTCATTAGATCAATAACTCATGAATCTCTGCCATCTTAGCTGTTGAAGGGCTCCTAAACATAAACAAACAAATAAATACACTCGTCTCAGGTGTGGCTCATTGTTTGGCTCAAAAGTTTTCTTCCGAGGTAAGGATCTCATTTCTTTACTAATCAATGTAATGAGAACTGATAAAGCAATGTTTTATTTTACTGTCACGAATTTTCCATGCGAGATTGCGTCACCAAAGAGAAAATGCAAGGAAACGCTTTGATTTCTATGCCTCCAAGATAACATTGTCAATCTTAATAGCGCTCAGCTAATTTGTTGGGCGACTTGCGATCCGTGGTGCACTCCACTGTTGCAGCGTGCCCGCGGTTCTGGTCACGCCCTGCGACCTGCAGCGCTGCTCCCAGATGGGGCTGCGCGCCGACCAATTCCCGGCGGTGGGCTCCTTCTACGTGCAGACCAACGAGGCCGCCCCCTTCTGCAGTAAGTACAGCACACTCATTCCAGAGCTCCTCGCATGAAGGGTTGAGAACCTCAGTAGTATTCACGCGAAAGGTTTATTTAATAAGGGAAATATAACATTATATTGATTAGGGAATATTACATTTTATTTTATTACGAAATAGTAATAAACAAAAAAGTAGTCAATTAAATTTTTTTAAATGCATTTATCAGTTTACTTTTTCCTCGAAATGTTAATTAATAAGTAAAGAATCTTAGGCCTATCCTAGCGGATACTCCCAGAGCTTGAGCGAGAAAAAGCAATCTCGAGTCTCAATCAACAGTACATGCGAAACCAATTAAATTTAAATATTTTATTAAATTATAACACCATACTCACTGTTCCCTTCTCAATGAGTGTCGACTCATCAATGAATATAAAACAATAGGACTTGGCGCTGCTTTCTTAACTTGTGTTGGATGAAAATTTCTTTCCTTAAAATTAAAAAAAGTATGGAAAGATATACTTTTTTTGATCTAAATTTCCGGAGAACAATAAATTAATGTAAGATTGGTATCTCCCACTTTATTAACATCTTGAAGGGGTAGAATTGAGAGTTTCGAGAATTTATATGACTGCTTTCCAATGCTCGCAAAAAATTGCGAGAAAACTATGCAGCCTTCGGCCATATTAGACGGGTAGATGATTTCTTTAGGAACTCAAAAATTTGAGAAAAACAACAAACATGAAACAGTTACAATTTTGGTCTGAAAAAGCCAAATATTCGATTGTTTTATTCCGTCTATTCTCATGCTGTGCGCACCAAGTGAATACTCATTTCCAGAATCATTGCTAACGACTCAGCGAAAGTCGTGTGACTAAGGTTCCAAGGGAAAAGCCATTAAAAATTAATAGCCATTAAAAACTTGCTATTCACATGTTGCTACGTGGAACAGCAAACCTTTTTATATACTTCCTAAATAATGAACTGTTGTATGGAGAATGGTGAATCGAGAAAAAATGGATTAAAATGGCTTTGCGAAAAAAATGTTAGTTTTGAATATAAAAACATCTATACCCAAGAAACGGTATTTAAAACTAAAACACATTTTTCGAAAATTGCGAAAAGTTACAAATAATGTGAGAAAGTATTAGTTTTGCCTTTGTTTCTACGCGACCAACGGTGCCCGATACATCGCCTCCGTCGGCCCCCCGCGACGCCAAAAATCTGAGAGCCCCGTGAATCCCCTCAAAATAGCCATTATTTTCACTTTTCTTGTTGTGTTATATTTTTCATTTGATTCTTAGCTGACTGTTTCTAAAATGAACTTCAAAAGGCGACAAACATGAAGTTTATGGGATTTGTGGCACCATAAATCCATTTTAAAGGTTCGTTTTGTACAAGACACACACCAAATTTTTATCAGTAAATTAGTATTAATGTATTATTAGATTAAGAAGCAATAAAGCCAACAATGTTAGATGCAGAGTCCAGATCACTGCAAAATTCCTTTCAACCCAAATACATTTTCTTAAGTGAACTTTCCATATGATTTTAAGAAATATCGATTTAGTCTTTTTAAGTATCATGACTCACTAGCCGTTTTGAGGATATATAGAATTCATGTATTTGACTGAGAAATGTTTGAAACAGGTAAGTGTTTTAATATAATGACATAGAGAACCGATGAAGAAACAGGTTAGAACCTAAGAATTCGGAACCTATTAATGATATGTATGAAACCCCGTGTGGTCTACAACACCACAACTCCTTGCTGCGTCAGGGGGACAAGTCCCCGGGGTAGTCACCATGGCCTTTAGGCTCTTATCCTCTCCCCCCACCGACGTGCAAAACGCCGACGGGCTGACGTCCGTATCCAGCCGAGCCCAGTTTACCTTCGCGGCAACCTCCCCACAACCTCCCCGCCTGGGTAAGGGCCGCTCTGCTATCTCAGAGCTCCTAGCTTTTCAGGCTAGTACCGAAATCAAAACAATGCGCCACTCACATGCACCGGGAACAAGTTCCCTCCTCTTTGCCTAGAGTATCGGGCCACTGCCACGACGAAGCCGAGAGCCCAACTGGAGGCCACCCGAACTATGGTCCAGGCGGCTCGGAGCCCCCATCTCGTCTCCCCAATGCTTACCGCTGTAACGTATTGTAGAGCTACAACTAGCGACCGTCGGGGCGCCACAAAGGTGCTGCGGCAAGGGATTAGACGCCAGGGGCCATGTGACACGATGTGACACGCCGAGGTATTCTGAGAAATTCTAAGAGCTAGGGAAAGGGATGCCCAAAATGCGGGACAGCGCATTTTTGCCGCGTGCCGCGTGAAAAATTCTTGGAATCCATGGAAATGGATGTCCAAAAATGCCTGGCAACGCGACTAGCGCGAGCCGTGTGCAAAACCCAGTGACGTTTCAGGTCACGTGGGTGGAATCTATATAAGGGCGAACGCAGAGCGCGGGGGCGGGGTTTGTCGAGCTCAGTGGGAACCCTCGTGCGAACGCACAAAACTTGCGCCCAGGGCGGTGCGAAGCCGAGCTAGGCTCGTGCGGCAACCCATGTGTTGGGACGCCGTTGTGGACACTATATCCACGGGTGACCGAGGTTGCCGGAGCTGGCTGCTGTGTGCATAAGGCTCGCTGAGGAGTGGCGCGGGCCACGAGTCAGACCTTTCATTTTTAAGGATCGCTCCTGCGATCAGGGAAGTAAACATCTACCAGAGCTGAGTAACTTAAATTATTACTGTACATATTGTGAATAAACCTGTACATATTTATCATTGAAGCTCGTGTCTGTGATTACTGTGTATTCCCACGACGTCACACCGCCAGCAATCGAGATGGGTAACGCCGGAACCGAAGCAACCTGATAGGTGATTCCTGAATTTCCCGCCGGACTTTAAAGTGGGATTCAGAGTACTCCGAAAAGCATCCTTCACTCAATCCTGCTGCAAAGTCGACGCGCCATAGGTAGCCGGGCGAACCCGACTACCAGGAGCTTAGCATTGCCTTCTCACTGCCTGCACCTTCAAGCTAACTACGTGAGCGGCGCCGCGAGACTCAGGGTCCGGGTGGTCGTCTAGGACGCTCCACCAGAGACCACGACAACCTACGCCATCGTGATCCCCCCTTCGGCAAGCTATTAACGATGTTGCCTATTACGAGACATACTACCTTATTAATGATATTTTGAAATGTGTGTTGCAGAGACACAGCCTGACGTGGAGGTGCAGATGGGACGTTTACTCTCCGCATCCAACGTGGCCGAGTGGCCGTGACAGGGAAGACCCTCTCCGACTCCCTTCTCGCACCCTGATATTTCGGAGCCGTTGCCAGAATTTAGGGACGACAGGCCTAGGCGGTGGCTGACCAGATGATTCGGCACAGTCAAGCCTGGGAAAAGAGTCTCGATTTAGCGTGCTGGGCTAACCAGTTTCAGTGAACGATGGATCCCTTTGTATTTACGTCAGCTCTAGTGAGACACCACATTTCGTCGCTTTTCCGGAATACTGTTGTATCACAAAAAATCTGTATAGAGGGTCTCATTTAATTTCTACACAACTTCATTTGCTTCCCATGAATCGATATTCAAGTTATATTAAAATGTTTATGTCCCTTGGATTTTTTAATTGATGAAGATGGATTTTATAAAACTGAATTTTTGAACATAATTCCATAAAATAAATGGCGATTTTTGTTCATGAAATAGCGATGCATCTGCTGCCAAGTGACTATATTGGTTTAATGTTAGACATAAAGAGATATTCCATATGAAAATATTTTTAAACTGATTTACTTTAAAATCCCATTTTTTAATTTTTTGTGACATTTCGGAAAAGCGATGATATGCTCGATATAATCGGGGGTCGCACACTCAGGCAGCCGATGAGCTGAATACAAGAGGCGCGGTTTGAAACGGAAAAGGAAAACTTAGCGTCTGTGGTCGCCTTCGGGTTGCGGTCGAACATGAGACACGCAAAATCGAACGTGAAAACTTGCTACGTATCGCGAGCATAAACACGGTCTTGGTACAGATCTGAATTAACCCCCCAAATTATTCGCGTCAAAAGACCCTAAATATTTTGAAACCATGAGTTGTGATGACCGATAGGTTGCCTAATTTTTGTGATTTTATTTTTCCTCCCTATATACTACAGTATAGGGAGGAAAAGTATTGGAATCATCTCCACAACACGATATCCAATTTTAGGTTGTAAAATCAGTGTATAAGGTTTTTTTAGTTGAGACTTTGCACACATGTAAGTGTGTGATAAGATTTATTAACCAAAGATAGTTTAGATTGATACACGTGGCGAGGAGATACACATAGTTTTGAACTCGAAAATCGGGATATCTGGCTGGGTGAATGAATACGTCTCGCATACTTCGTCAGATAACAAGCTTTTGTGCTCAAAATTAGTAAACACGTCAGCAAGATTTAGTTGTGCCTTTCTGGAGACCATTAAGATTTTTAATTTTGAGGGTACTTTGGATGAAACACTCTAGCATATTCAAAATTTTCAGAAAATTGATTGCATTTTTTTCATAAATGCTTTGCTAAAATAGAGGAAAGTGCATTTTTAAATATGGCATAGTTCCGAATTTCATAAAAATATCTCAAATTTTTTTAAAAGCAATAGTTTCAATGTTTTTCGAACCTGCCCTACATTTCAGATGTTAAAGCCAGAGATTTATTCCTCAATTGTACATCTTTAAATGAAGTTATTTGCAACTGTTTCAAAATATGAGTAGTTGATGATGACAACTGTTACATTTTCCCCAAATCACATGAAAAAAATACTGTTTAAAAAATGATTTCAATTTGTTTTTGTTTAAACTTCCTATGAGAGTAGTACACCATACTGAATTATAGGACACAAGTGCCATTCGTTACCTGAAGCACGTTTAGATTTCATTACAATATTTTAAATACGCATATTATACATTTCTTAAAACTAAGAGGAGAAAACGTTTCAATATGCCGCACATTCCTACGGATTTTATTTTTTAGTGATCATTTACTAGTTGCTCCGTATAACTAATAAGACACGAGGATCTCTTACCCAGCAAATATTTATTGTGATCGAGAGTATTCACTCTACATGAAAACAATGGGGCAGTTAGAGCAAAATATTTCATGTAATAATGAGTATATGTTAATCTTATTACCATTTGAATGTAAGAACGTGATATAGATTTTACGATCGATATTGATAATTATTTTAAAAAAATATATTTTATATTAACAAATGTTTGCAATAGTTTTCTAGAAAGTTAAAGCTATTTTAAACAAGAGCAATGTAGGTATTAGAGGCAAGTATCGAAGTTGCAAACTTTGAATATTGTTTTACGCTGTTATCACCAAAAAATGTAATAATATTGTTATTTTCTATTCTTTTACTATGAACCATTTATATGTAACATACTTACTGTGATACCATAATATTACACATGGTAGATATTAAATCATTCCAAACCAAATAATTAACATAAAATATTAGACGCATTGAACTTCATATTTTAACTAATAAAATGTATGATAAACATGAATTTCATTGTTTTAAAATAATTTTGTGTATTGTTTTTACTATTATATTTAAAATTCACCAAATATATATTTATTATTGTATTAAATATTTTAGAAAGAAAATAAATGATGAATCAAAGATCATTTTATGATTAATTTTAATGGTGGTGTTCAAGGCAAATATGCAAAAGGCATTATCAAAGATGAACAAAATCTACTTCCTTTTCTCAGCATCACATTAATTTGATGATCATGTTTTTAATACTTAATATACTTTAAATTTAGAATACTTAAAACTACCCTTGATTAATAATTCTTTCATTAACTATAATATTATGTAACAGCATCTTTCGTCGCATTATAATATTTCGCCATATCGTAAATTTATTTTCTTCTTTATTACTTCATGTTTCTCGTTCTCGCATCGCTTCTCCTACTCGTTATTTCCAATCTTTCCAACAGTTTTGAGTAATGTAGTATTCAATTTGTTCTGTGAGTTATTTTAAACATTTGATTAGTCATAAGTCTTGCAAAATAATCTTGTCTTGAAGATTTTTCTTTTACATTGAAAGTTATAAACCTCCTGTGATACTACGGCAATTTAATGATATTACAACAATGAGATCTAAAGATAGTATAATAAATATTGAAATAGTGCAACAGTTTAAATGTGCAAACAACGCCTGAACAATAGCAGCGATTAAGCTATATCCGTAAAAAAAACTGTCGCTATAATCGTATTTTGTTATAATATTAATTTGTTTTTTTCAGTTTTTTTCTTACAACTGACTCAAATGCCATTTGAAGTTGTAACGGCATAAAATAGGTATTTATGTATCAAGGGCGTTAAGTAGATGTTTTTGCTCCGAGGGTTACTTCTAAACCCGAGGGCCTCAGGCCCGAAGGGTTGCAAGTCGCTTGAGAGGCAAAAAAACATCGCCCGTGGTGCATACAAAACTTTATGGTTTACTAAATTCGTTGCTGAATCAAACGAGAATTCGAAACATTTTATTTTTTTCTTGCGTCTAAAGTGAAAAGATGCATTGTAATAGTCATTTGTCAAGATTACGTAAGATAAAACAGAATGTTTATCTAATTAATAATCGTTATTGAACTGATTTGTTCGTACAAAATGAAAAAATATTGTGATATTTCTGTGGAATGTCTCGCGAAAGCTAACAAAACTACGGACAGTGATCTCCAGTAAAATCTCGAGAAATATATGAATCTGTTTAAGGGTACTTTAGAGTTATATTACAGTGTGAATAACAGTGTAAATTGCATTGATGAAACGGTAATTTTACGTTATTTGCTTCTATTCCCAAAAGTTATTTAGAATATGTCATAACACCAAAAAAAACAAAAACATTTTGATGATGTTAGTCGATGTACCTTATACATCTTATTACTACTACTGCTACTCAAGAAAAATATGTCTCTAAAAAAGGTGATACATATCAGTGAAATGTAAGTGACTGATGGAAATTATAAATTCATGGGAACATTTCAAAATTGCAATTTTCATATCAATTAAGCAAAATAAGGTTTATAAAGAGTTATTCCACTTATTTGATCATTATGACATTTATTGTTTTTGTTTGCATCTTAACTTTACTAAATAGAATTCATAAAAATGTTTTATGTGTTGTGTTGGTATTAGAGCGGGCCATAAAGTATTGAAAAGGCCCGAGGGCATAAAGAATCAGAAAGGTCCGCAAGGATATTAACAATATCGTTACATGTTTTGTTTCAGGTCCGTAAATACACAGCAATCACCTAGTAAGCCATAAAGGTTATTTGATTGCTTGACGTTTTATTGTTTCTCTTTAAAGTGAATTTTTATATTTTTTTACAGTCGATTTTGTATTTTTATTTTCATTTTTTTATTTTATATTATTTTGCGCAAACAAATTTACTGCAGAAGTAACTCTCTAGACCTAGGTAACACAACTAATTTGCCGTGATTGTTATTAAGAAATCAAAAGATAGAATTATAGCACGAGATCCTAGACATTTCGCAAAGATTCAAACAAGACCAGATACTAACCAAAATAGTGCATTCTGCTAAGGCATTTTTCTTCTCTTATTTAAGGAGCGAACTTTATCAGAACAATTTGGAGGAAATAATTGTGAAGTTCTGTAGAGGTGAAAATCTTTCTAGCTCTACAGACGAAATTTGTTAAAATCCAGGAACGATCCTTTGAAACAATGATTGAGCAAGGTAAGACAAGGTTCCAGTCATTAGAGGTCAATTGCGACAAGAAGAATGCTTATAGTTTGACGATTATTTTAATTATACATTTTTACCGACATTAGAGACACACATGCGTCAGAGCAAATAGGTTCGTCGTAATTAAATTCACACATTTTCACAATTATTTATAATTTTATTAGAATTTTTCGTAATCATTCATAATACACATTTCGAGGCCCTGCAAAACCTTGTCTTTCCCATGTACTCAGCACACCTGAATAACCTACGAGCCTGACAGAGCACATCAACAGTCCGTACGAGGAACATTAGCAGCAAAATGGACATGTCGCGGACATCAATCAAAATTTACACATTGTGTCTCCTGTGGACGGGCATCCACTAAGTTACCTAATAGATAATATCCTGTAATAAAAAAAGCGAGGCAATAAGCACCGCTTAGGTGTAACGGTCACGTGATGTGCATACGAACCATGACCTCCGCCGAAAACAGTATCGAGAGGATCTGCTCTCGTTGGTTTTCCTTCATCATCGCAAAGCCACTTTCTCGTCACATTTAGTTTAGCTCAGATAGTCGTTAAATCTGCTGCATGAAGAAAAATATCTGATTGTATGTTTGTTTTTATATACGATTTTATTACGATCTTGATGAATTCAAATGAAACAAGAGGAAGGTAAGAGTTTACATGAGATTTCGAAAAAAGCTACTGTATCTTCCTTTCCCAGCCTCTAAAGACGAATTTAACCGTGTTCTATATCAGTTTATAGCGAATATCTAATAAAACGGTGAGATTAGAAAAAGTGGACCAGCATTTTATGAAAACCCATAAAATTTCCTACTATATGATTTTTAATTTATGTCTCCAGCTCAATAAGGATTCGAGTAAATCAAAGACAAAGTTGAAAATTATAAATATTTTATACCGGGCACGTCAAACCGCGTCCGCACGAGCTGCTTGCCTGCCTGGGAGCCCGGTGCTCGTACGGGCACAGGCAACTTCCCCTGACTCCCAACTCATTTCCCCTAAAAATCCAGAAAGGGTTGTAAATGCACCAGCTGAAGCGGCGCGAGGCGGTGATTAGTGGCTTCATACGAAAATGTTTGCAGATTTTTTCTATCAAATAATAGAGAATTGTCTTATGTTTATATTATTTATGACTTAGTACTGTTTAATGTTTATTTTCTTACTACATTTTCACTTGAATAAACATCTTTGGTAAGTGACGGGAATATGTTTGAATGGCGAATTATTTCTCAAACCAAATTAAGATAACACAAACCTGAATGAATAGTATGGCTTTATTAATTTCATTCTCACCTGATTAAAACTATTTAAAAAGGCAATTCTAAGTTAAATAAAGAATTGTTCGTAATAATATTTTTCCCAATACACAATTTTTATTTTCAAATTAGCCAATCGTTTACACAAAGCTATTAATAATAGCATTCTACTGAGTTTCAAAGTTTCAAAAGTAAAAACATACCCTTATTTCTTGGTCTAGAAAATGCATACATAGAGTTTGGCAGAACGGTAACCAGAAAATATGCACCTGTCAGCAGATAGAAATGATAGACACCGTAGTGAGATGATAGCAACTTTGGAAGCCATTAGAGGGTACTTCTCCGGCATTCGCCTGGTGCTGATAGGAGAAATCACGAAAAAATACTGATCAGACCAACCGGCCGCTAGAATTCTCCAGGCAACGGTTGAACACCATCTTCCTATCCAGTTAGTGTCGAAAATCCTGCCATCGTCGGCATTTGAACCCTAGAATCTTTCGGTCAAAGGCACTGCAGTGACATCAACTGATGCTTTGATCCACCTAAGCCAGTGCCACGGAGTATGGATTACCACAACTGGTAATCATGAACTCGCATCCCGGGAAAAAAAATCAAGAACTGACAATTTTGTCACATTACTTATCAGCCTGTGACCAGAAACTCTCGCGTTTGTACACACGAGTAAAACGGATCGTGTGCAAGTCACGTGTCCCAAGCGTGTGTAAAACTCTTACCAGTGTGTAATTCTCATCGGATTGTTTCAAAAATGAAAACAAAATCATACCACATCTGTTTAATCTAAAAAATGGGCCTGATAGTTATTTATAAATTGTGTCGTTTTCAAGCAATCGTTGTTGCTGTAAACGAAGGAAGATGAATTAAATAGTGCGAGTCCCTGAAAATAACATTTCTGCTGTATGAAAAAGTTACGGTGAGCTCAAAATTGATGCAATGAAGGGATCTATTGTGCTTGGCAGATGCCGGAAATAAGGCACTGACGCGCTCAGTGCCAAATTGGTGAAACCCTCGAAATATTCGTTTTGTAGGCTTGTAAGTGGTTACGGAAAAGTGATGGGTATGTGTGGAAAAATATTTATCTATAAATTAAACTCCTGGCAATATATGTCGAAGGTAGTTTGTTTTGGCATTCTGTTTTTTTCGGGCGTGCTTGCGAGCCGGATTGGCCTAACCCACTTGCAGTCGCCGCACACACATTGCCGCATTTTGTTAATTCACGGAGAAAGGCTGATAACACTGTGTTACAATAAAAATATTTTTTTCTTTTTTCTGAATAAAACGAAAGTGATTCTTACATACATTTTAAAGCTGAATTCAGGTCTGTGTTTATATTTTTTCTATCAGGGATAGTTTATGAGTTATTTTGTTTTCAATTTGTGAGTTTGTTCTATCATTTACTTACATTATTAGAGGTTAGACATGATACGGATTAAGATACTTAGTAATTTCAATAGTATTAAGACAATTGCAATAATAACTTTAATCTTTAACCGTTATATAAACACAAGAAGAGATTAATAAAGCAATTTGAGCAATTTTGTAATCAATTCCAAAATACAGTGAAAATTAGGAAACAATGCAAACATTAGACACTTTTGTCTTTTGTAGATATCAGAACTGTCCCTTCTTATATTCCAACAAAAATTAGCCAGTACATTTGGCATCCACTTCCCCTGATATCGTCTTTCTATGGTCTCTATGTCTTTATGGAATCTTTCACCATGCTCGTCGACAGCTCCACAGTTATCTGTGAAGAAGTCGTTATGTGAAAATAAGAAATGAACAGTATGGGACATATTGGACCTAAATTTTGGTAATCATTCAACAGTTCTTTTACTGTAGTTTTATAGTAATTTTTGTTACATATCTTTCTTCTATCTTCTAATGTTCAGGCCAAGATTCTCATACATAAAGGGACTGTATTTTCCGACTATCCCATTCACAAAGGAAATAAGGATAAGGTATGACCTAGCAGATTAGAGCAACTATCTTTAAATCCCCACATATATGACACTTGTATTAACCATACAGAATTGCTGTAAGAATATACTCCAATACATCATAAGTCTTCTTTGCCATAGTGGCATAGGCGATTGGAACAGAAGGCATTGTATTGCTATTGTGAAATAGAACACCTTTGAAACTACCTTCCGAAGCATCTATCAATAACCTCCATTAGTTTGCATCATAACTGAACCTCAATGCCCCCATCAAACCACACACATCAATGCAGAAAGATGTTCTCTTGCTTAAGCCCAGATCACGAACTATGTCATTCAGTTTTGCTTACAAGCCGAGGTTGTGGTTAGACTATTTTAGTTGGAAGGTAGGTCTACAAATTCAATATCAGTAAATAATATTACAATATATGAGCTACCTACCAATTAATATGAACTTACAAATGAGCGTACAGTGAGTCAAAATTCTTACACAGACAAGATGACATTTATATGTAATATAACATACAGTTTACACAGTTATACAAACGTTGCTGTTGCAAGAAACAATGCAGCTAGTAGCAGAATATTTAGCACAAAATCAGTGTAGCCAACTTTACTATAAATACATTACCTCTTTACTAGATACCTAATACGAAACTAAGACAGAATGTTTCATAATCTGTAAAACTATCTCTGATACGCAAGTTTCAATCTCAAATTTGAATCTAGGATGCAAAAATCAATAAAGAATACATATTTTCACTTCAGAAAAAAAACTTGCAACACAGTGTAATTGGCGAGGCACAGATCATATGTTTCCCTTATCTGGGCATTCATTTTTCCGTAAGATCGAGATTTCAGCCTAATTGAGAAACAAAAACGCTATCATACAAAACCCTTTTCGTCGCTATGAAGAAATTAAAGTTATCACGGGTGATAGAAGAATCAAACCCTTCAAGATTGTAAATATGAGAACTTAAGACTTTAAGTCAACTGCCCAGTTTGAAACACTGATAACTAGGGAACGGACTTTATTGTAATAAAAAAAGCAAAACATATACATATATATGTACTTATTTTTTCAAAATTATGTAAGAAAAAAGAGGAAATATGTGAAATAAAAATTCGTTATAACGTTTACAATTCCATTCTTCAAGCGTTTTCCGAGCAGAGTACTTTACCGATCAGATCTTAACATGGATTCAAAGAGACTGACTGAAAATTTTACATCTACAGGAGCAATTAATCGCTAGTTTCATCCGAAACATATAATACTTTGTATACGCCCCCCCCCAGTCCAGAAAAGGGATAAGACAATGATTTGGAATTTTTTATCGAGTTACGCATGGGGTCAATGAAACACGAGTAAGCACGTGGTGGAAGTTCCTTCTGCTTCACATACTACATCCACTCATTCTTGATCCCGACTACGCTGTTTCCAAGAAGCAGTTGGGGGCGGGGGAAGGTAAGTTTGACAATTAATAGCGATTGTCCGGCGTTACTACAATCGCATTGAGTGCTTTTATAGGTATTTCAGTAAACAAGTTAGTTTTCAAAGTAACATATATTTCGAACATCCCAATGAAATGTTCATTTTCGACTTATAAATGTATTAAAATGTAGCGAAATATGTAGCAATAGATAAAATATGTGAAAATATGTAATTACATCCCAATATGTAAAAATATGCAAAATAAAAATGGTTCCAATTAGTTAAAAATGTCGTGTTAAATCTAAAAAATATTAGTGAATGCAGGTATCTTGTCCCTGTAAAAATATGAATTTACATGAAAATCCGTTCCCTACTTATAACAAATTGTAAAAAGGGTACAGACAATCAGAAGGTAGAATGAATAAAATGCAATGGTTATGCTTTTAAGAAACAAAAACTAATTTCATTTATATAGAAAGTATTCCAGTAATGAAATGGTTCCCTTTGGTAATGCTAACACAGAAAATGAAGAAAGGAATTTGTTCACGAAATTCAAACTTAGTAGTCAAAAGGGAGATCCATAGCACAAGAAAAGTAGAAGATTCGAAGAGCTTGCTTGCATCCATTTCATACAAATTCTTAAAGTATTAGGTAATAATGAATCCTTTTTAAGTGTAGGCTCAAATATCGATGAAGATGTAGTTTTGTCATAAAACATTTACTTTCTATGTTAACGTACAATAATTAGTTTATAATACATGCAAAGTAAATAAATTTGCAAAATAAAATTTCGAAAGAAATCAACAAAACAACTTTTTCTCAATCCAAGTGTTACCTCAATATTATTTCTCAATCCAACAACAATCACTGTTACCTTAGCGCCCAAGCCCCTATTAAGAAATATATGCTAAAATAGCCTAACCCATAACCTTTTCTATTAATATATGAAAAAATGCATGCTTTACATGAGTATGTAATAGCAAGCCTTCAGTATAAATTTGAACAAAATTCAATAAAAAATGCACGGGAAAATATTATCAAACTTCAGATAACACTTGAAAGCGCTATAACTCCATTTTATGTCAAATGTGGGTTAGGTCTCTTTGGCGCTGAGTGCCTCAATTACGCAACAGTAATTCAGTTCGATTGAGGCGCTCAAAACAGCAATTCTTAGGGAGATAGACCGCACTTACGAGATACATGTTTTTCCTTCCTGTGGGATTCTTCTTTCGGAGGCTGGAGGGGTTAGAACCGGAATTCGGTTTTCATCGGAACTATGTGGTTAACCACTATCGTTGTCGGTTGTCCAGCATCTCGAGTGGCCCCACGTTTATTATCTGCACATTTTTTCTTAAAAATTGCGGTGTCTTGTTGGGTAACACCAACGGAAAAAAGGGTTTGCGTTCTTGCGGAAATGGATCTTCTCAGCTTTGCACTTTTTCTTTTCCTCACATGTGCCAGCCTCATGTCCCTCAACGGATTAATGTCTTTTCTGTATTAAGGCCATTCACATAGAAAACATTTAAGTAGACATTATACTTGGGGTTATTATAACGTGGCATCTGTGGGTAGTATCTTCAAGATGGAATTCGGCACATTTTGCGTCATTTTCCGTCGTGCCGTTAGAGTCGCTTGACCTGCAGTACTGCTTGATACGGTTGCGATCATGCGACATCTTGCGGCAGGACCAAGAAAGACACAAAAAGTCGCGCTGAATTCCATCTTCGAGATACTACCCACAGATTCCACATTAAAAAAAACAAGTATAGGAAATAAACATACATTTTGCACATACAAATGCACGTACAATTCAATATCCACCATTGAAAATGGCAGTGAACGTACTCGTGAACACCGCCACTCATCGATATCGTTCAACATTCGGACCGGAAATTCTATATACAATTGAACGACATTAACCTTTAAACCCTAAAAGACCTGGCCACCCCTCAAGATTTTCATTGTACTTTTTCTCAGCAGTGATTAGCAACACTGAGGCGAGCACTTTTCTCTTGTCTTCGTTGATGTGCTTGTTATTGTGGTGTGATAAAAGAAATTGTGAAATTGAAAGTGTTTTGTGGCCAGAGCTGTTGGGGAGGCGTACCACCCCTGGGTAGGTTAGAGTAATATTTTGATTGACGACATTTATCTGATTACGTATGCTCTTATCATACTCAGTACACGAGAAATATAAAAAATGCTATGCTTCTTCTGGCTTCTAGAGGTGATAAAGATTTCGATGCGAAGCGATGATCACAGACGCACGGACGGACATTTGCCGTCAATTGATTTTTTGGTATCAAAGATCCACAAACAATGGATTTTGACTACACAACGTATAATTCCCTGTATACAGGAACACGATATATTCACCAGTTACCAGGGCCCGACAATAAATTTTTCTATCAAGAATTCGCCCTTTTCCGGTGCACGATTACAATACTTTCTCTTCTTACGACGTAAGGGCGAGAAAGTAAAAAGGATAAACTTTCAGTTTAAGAAACTTAAGGAGAAGATGCACAAAAAGGTCGCTATTTCCTGTGCCCAAGAATAAAAGGACAGGAAAACAAAATTTTTAGGCAATGTTTGTCATAGGCACATTTGTGCGAAATATTAAAAAAATGCACAATTTGCTTGTCAAAATTAAAAGAAATTTCAAAATATGTTCGAAATAATAAATTCGAGTCTAAAATAATTTCGAGTTCGAAAATATGTTCGAGTCTAAATAAATATGCGTAAATTGAAAATCATTTGGTATCCCATTTTTATCCACTCCAAGCCCATAAAAAGAAACGGGGTGGCTCACCACATCAGGGTAGGGTTAGCGCACAGTTTCAGATGGGTAAGGATTAAGGGTTAAATGGATGCAATAATACTTTTGTGATAATTATTTTATGTATCATGGGCATCTCAAATGGTAATTGCGGCCGTTAAATAAGTAATTAAGACGATGAATGGAAATTAATGCTTCTACAGCCTATTTTAGTTTCTAACGAACACACTAAATATTCTTTGGATGCTACTGAAGTACACGATATTGAAACATGCCCGACGTCGACTGGTGCCAAATGGAAACAAGCCCCGTCTTTCTATTTAAAAACAAGCCCCACTTGGAGCGACATTTTGAAACATAATTATTACTGATAATGTGATTTGGGCGCCAGGAAAAGGTTACACTTGAAACCTAATGATTCCTACGTAATTTAAATATCTCTCATACCAAAATTATGTTGTGCTAGCTCAGTTAATTGGGGTTCGAAGTTCATAATTGTTGCTACTTACTCTGCAACCAATTATTCAATCTGCCATCCATACTGAGTGGCGAGGAATCTGAAAATCTTATTAAAATACTAGATTGTACATAAGGAACAATGATAATCAGCTTTCTTTCAACTTAAAAAAATAGAATTTATTATAATATCAACTATGATTCTATTGTAAGTTAAACAATTATTACATTGATAATCAAAAATTAATTGATCTTTGGTCATGACCAGTTTTCTCTATATTACAATAGTTATAAAACCTTGTTATTCATTCGTGGGTCTTCGCTTCTTCGTTCAATCACTCCTCACTTCTTCGTTCGATGGCGCCCCGTAGAACCTTCTCCGTCGACGCAGCAGAATCTTGCTTCTGGATAAAGTCCTCGCCTAATGTCCGTGATCTGGTTCCAAATTCACCCGGCGATACTGTTATAATCCGTGACTTCCCTCACTTGCGTCTTTGGTGGACGCCTAGACACGTATTTACTTCCTACAAGAACGCTTTATCCTAATATAAGAAACGATAATTAATTTTATACAACTGTCAATTACAGTCTTTCCTCAACCTCTGGAGCCGACCCGCTCATCACCGCGTTGCTCTAGCGAATGAATGTTCTTCTAAAATCTCGGAAGCATCCGAATTTTATATCTTTTTCTTTTGTCTCTCAAAACAATGCTTATTCGCCTCTTCTCTGTCACTTCAAACTAACGAAAATGATCCTTAACGCTGGTTGTTTATTTGTCACATAGCGACCGTCTATTGACATCCGTATTCTATGTCATAGAAAATGACATTTACATAATAAAGATGGTTCGTCATTTTAGTATATCACAATATGTGTTCTTCTAAAATCAAGTTAACCAGTTGAGTTTAGTTCAGAGCCAGCATTTTTCATTGCCTCTGACCTCTAAATAGCTAGATCGAATTCAGTCGCTGTCTGGAGGAGAATTCTAGCGACCGACTGCTTTGATCGGTAGTTTTCAGTGTTTTTTTTTTCAGTTAACACCAGGCGAATACGGGAGAAGTATTTTAACAAATGGCCAACGGACCTTTCCGCAATCATTCCTTCCTCTTTATCTTATCCTCACCCCTTGTACACACACACACACACACACACACACACACACACACACACACACACACACACACACTATCACACATGGCAAGGGACCAGTCGGGATCTTAGAGTTGTCCTGGCTGGCATGGTGCTTCGCTGTTGGGAGATAACTCGTTGAAGAAAAACGTCGACAAGTTGACGTATAGATCGGTGCGGATCTCACCATCCAGTGGAGGTGAAAAACCGCCACCTTTGGGATTCAAACACTCACTACACGAACGGGACTAATGATCATAACGGTTGACGTGCACGGAATCATCAATCAATCAAATCTGATAACATTAACGTGAATGTGAACTAGCTCTCACGTTTACGTCGTATGTTTATGCTTACCATTACGAAAACATTTTAAGAACGTTTTATTGATATTTTTTGGTGATGTTTTAGGTCGACGCCGTCCAACTGGTGACCCGCGGGCCACATGCGGCCCGCGGTGCCATTTATCGTGGCCAGCAAATTGTTTAAGTCAGTTTAATTAGTCAAATGTGAAAGTCCCTTGCATCTAAGACGGCGAGAACAATCCGCCCCTAGCGCATGCACTCTGTCGGTATCAACACGTACTTAATGAAAAAATAGATAAAGTTCATTGAAGTATGTTTTCTAGTAAATTAAAAAATTCAAAATCAATCCAATGTGTTTCACTGCGTTAGCCTACTCAGGAATTTTGTGGAGTACATTTCTTGCATCTCTTAAATATTATTTCCAGCACGTACCATTAAAATGATATTAAAATTTGGGCGCCTAGCTCACGCACCCTGCCAGGGTCTACATACCTTCAATGAAAAAATAGGTTAAGTTTGGATTTAAGAATTTTTTCTACTAAATCCATAAATTCGAAATTATCTCAATGTGATTAGCTGCGTTGTGCGTGGTACGGCCTGATATCACGCATGGTTCCTCCCCCTTTTTTCAGAGCAGCAGAGCAAACTGCCGAGATCAACAATGCCCACATAGGAATCGCCCATGAAATGAGAATATGGACCACAACATAATACAGGTTTTAGTTGTGGCCCTTGAGATCTTGTAAGTTGGACACCCTTGTTTTAGGTCATCAAAACTCGCCCCTACTAATAACCTTTCACGGGTCACAATAAATGGCACCGCGGGACGCCAGTTGGACAACCCTGATCTAAAATAGGATAGTAATCTTTAAAGACTGCTGAATTAGATTCAATGTTTAGTTACTTTGTTATTCATTCTAAACGATCAACAGAGGGACGGATTATTGATTTCGGGCGCGCCAGCTACAGACGACATTAACCTCAAGTTTAGTTCATGCGAACGTTCATACATAGACTCGGCGCCGATCTACACGTCGGTTGCCAGGGTTTCCTCCTTCAGGTATTTCTCCCAGGCGTGCCATCCTATCCGGCACAGCCTCTATGTATCCGACTGGTCTGCCGACGAGGGTGGTGCAGTAGTGCGTGTAAAGGTTTGTGTGCAAGGGGAAAGGAGGGGGCAGGGATGAGGAAGGTAAGATTGTTAGGATAGGGTTTAATATCTGAGATTCAATTTTTTTCGATAAGAGAAACGAAGAAAAACTACTGGTGAGAGCAGCCAGCCGCTAGAATCCTCACCCAGACACTAGTTGGAAACACGCGTGGCGGCGGCGGAGGGCAATTATTGGGTAACGTGCTTCCCGGCCTTCCATCACGCCGCGGCGCGCCGCCGTCTGCGGGCCGTCGTGCAGGGGAGGTCGCTCTGGCCCATTGTATGCAGAGGAACGGGGGGGGGGGAAGCGGTTTGCTGAGCTCGCCCAAGGCGATGGGCCAGCTATAGAGATAGGGTGTCCTCACACTCGGGACTCGAACCTAAGGATCATGTCAATGACGCTGCAGAGGCAACGCTCTTGCCTGAGATATCGCATCCAGAACAACCAATAAAATTAAATGTTGATTGATTGTTAGTGATTCCCGGCGCGAAAACTAATAAGATTATTAGTCCCGTAAGTGTAGTGCATGGTTTTTCATCGGGAGGTTGCGATGACCTTCTCTCCCCTGGATGGCAAGATTCGGCGCCGACTTACCGTCGACTAGCGAGCGTTTTTCCCTAAACAGGTATTTCCCACTAGCGGGGCACCGCCCCAGCCGGGACAAGTTCTAAGTCTCCGGCCGGTGTACTGGCATTTGTGGTAGTGTAGTGCATGCTAGTGTAAGTGTGGGTGCGTTAGGGATGAGGATAAGACAAGGAGAAGTAAGGAAAGATCGTGCGATGTCCGTGGCCCGTTTGTTAGGGTACTGCTCCGGCATTCGCCTGGTGTTGATCGGAGAGACCTAGGATCTCCCGATCAGAGGCACTGCAGTGACATCAGTTGATGCACTGTGTCACCGTTCCCGGTAAAATTATGAGGAGGCTATGCATACGACATTTGAGTAATATGTGAATTTATGAGGGCATTCGAAGCAAACATGCCTCGTTAATGTTACCGTTATGCAATAATATACTTTTATTATCGTAAGTATCTGATGTATTCCCGTTATTTATAATGCGCTACATAATTGATTTTTAAGTGGTGACTTTCAGTTCATTAGGACAATCTTTTTACGAGAAATTACGACACAATCATGTTGCAGAAAAATGCATGAACACATTTAATCAGCCCCAAACCTATTTTTATACGCATGTTGCCAGAATTATTTTTTCATAATGCAACGGAACATAGTCTTCAAATAGATATCAAGTTCATTTCTAATTACCGAAATTATGTCGAACTATGAATATGAAGGTAGTAGTGCTAAAACAGAAAGCACGCGGTTTCACCCGTATTTTACGCATAATTACGCGAGAACTCAAATATTCAAAAAATTGTACACGACCTTATTTCAACTTACAGTCGACTCCAGTTATAGTGTACTCCGATATAGGGAACTCTCTGTTATAGTGAATTTCAGTCACTGGTCCCGTTTCACTTACATTACAAATAAGCATAAGTAGACTCGGTTATAAATAACGTGAACCTCGGATATAGTGAACGTGCATTCTGTAGGTCCTTGATACCAATAAAGTGGATAAATTCCTCCTGCATACTATAGTAAATTTCTTCATCTAACACGCTGTGTAGACAAAATACACCATTTGAAAGTTCTTGCTACCAAAAATTGGTTTACGGCAAAATGTCTGTCCGTCTGTGACGAATCTAGTGGTTACATGAGAACATAAAATATATTACTATTTGCTGAACCCAATAGTGAACAATCTTCCATGTTTCTCAAACTTTGAAAAATGTCAACACTATTTTTTTCATCGGTGGGTTTTCGTAGCAAAAAACGTGTTGGGATAATTCACAAATTTCTTTGCAGTTTATACTAAGTATTTAGTTTATACTTCTAATATAAAAATGTAAATGTCATGTAAAAAATGCGAAACATCATACGTTCATAACAAAAATCATTATCTTAAGATTATAAACACAGATGAATTTATTTTTGTTAACAATGTGCATTTCAGCCAAACGTTATTAGTTCATGAGGAAAAACAAGCTAGTGAAAGATAAAATTTGGGCACGGTTCAGTTTGGGCACGGTTCAAGTCAAAGTTCAAGTTGATTTGTTGTTTCCCGACCTCTAATCACAACGTATTTGACTTACACTATTTCAAATTTATGCATCTCCTTTCTTGTCTGTAAAGGTAAATAGGTTGACAAGAACGAAATTGAAAATGAATTTAATGTCACTGATCTAATGAAGCCATTTTAAACATTTTTATTCCCGTAAGAAACATTATTCAAAAATGCATGATTAACTAATGGTGCAACAGCAACATTTACTTTATCGAATGATTTAAAATTGTTGTACAATATTATATTTCAATTTATACCCTACTATTACTTAAGACATCTCTTGAAAATCTATTATTAAAATGAAGCGTGAGACGTTGAAAGCAAATGTTTATTTTAATAAATGTCTTATATCTCAATTAACAGCTAGATGAAAAATGTTTTCATCATGAAGCAAAATTATTTATGAAATTATAGCATAATTCACGTCCATACTCTGAACGAACATTTTTTACCGTTAAAATGCATAAAAACCACAGGAGCAATTGAATATTAAACTTCATTAATAAATGAGAAAATTCATCCAAAAGGGTGCAAGTTGGAACGGTTATTCAGCGAGTGATTCCTCACTTCGAGCAAATCCTAAAGCATTTATCACAATGGTAATTCAATTTCCCCGTGCTATTTAGGAAAATTAAGGTTTCAAGTTTTTGTTGCCAATCAATAGGAAAATAGGTACAATTACAAACGAAATGGAACGTTTCACAAAGATACCAAGAAAAGTAACAGAAAAATATTGAGCATTTCAGTTCACAGAATATGTAATAAACGTGACAGGATACGCAAGTGGGAAAAAGAAAATATGATGTCGTAAGAAAGATAGAGAGAATGTAACTTACGGAAACTGTGTGCTACAACAGTTTCACTTGTTCGCATTATTTCTAACTTTCTTAATTTTCGAACATTCAGGGAGTTCAACCCAAATGAGACCTGCGCAATTTTTAAACATCCTTTGCTCTACCCGTGGAGAAATTTTACAGAAAAAATTTGGAGCTGTTTGTGAGAAAATGTTTTTTTTTTTCATAAATTGTATAAATTCACGAAGAAATTTGGCGAAAACTACTCGGTTTCACAAAACATTATACACAACCTTTTTGAAAGATCTGATGTTTTCACAAATCTCTATCTTCCTTATAGTTTTGCAGATTTATTTTTTGCAATATTTGAACATTCAGTGTGTTTGCCAAAAATTGGAGCAGCATCACATTTACCATTCTTAGCTACATACCCGAAAAAAACTTGAGGACAAAAATTGGAGTCATTTTTGAGAAGATAATTGTTTAAATATTGCCTATAAGTAACGCAAAATTACGCTTTAACTGTTGCTATTTTCAAAAACAATTTGGATAACCTTATTTCATGATCTGACTTATAAGATCGTGCCATTCATTTAAGCTTTCTTTACGCTATTTTACTACAGTTTAAGAAAAAGCAGTAGAGCCATTTAAAAAAATAAAATGTTAAGGCTTCATTTAAAATTCCCCAAAATCCCAACACCCGTTTCAAACTCGCAGGGCGTCCTGTTATTTTAAATTGGTCAGGATGTATCGATTTTGTAGAAAATTGTGTAAATGGTACAAAATGGTGGTCGTCTGTCCGTCTGTATGAACCGATTTAACTAAAAAACTTCTTAATCTGTTATCATGAAATTTAAACACATGCACTACCCATGGAAGCAATTCACTTTTGCTTCACCGTGGTATCTCCAACGATTCCGAAGATGTTTTTGTGATCCCTCTCACTGCATTGCTCCGCATTCTGCTCCTATTACTTGAAAGTGAGTGTGTACGCACTCACTTTGATACGTGCCACAACAGCTTTAGAGTAACTGCTCTAGAGTGATTGTTCTCACATTCGACACGAATACGTTTTAGGGGTCAAGAATTAAAGTGGTTTCGATTCAAAACTTATCTCAAAATAGTTTTTAATAAACAGTTAATAGTAACAGTAAATGCAATACCCAATCCATCTCGATTTTATTATTGCTGGGCGTTGCCGTGTGTCGGTAGGTGGTGGGGCGGAAGGAGTTGCACGAGCAGAACTGCAAAGAACGGGAGAATAAGCAACGAGGAGAGAGGGAGAGGTGGGAGGGAGAGGGGGAGGGAGAGGAGGGAGGGACAGGAGGAAGGGAGAGAGAGAAGGAGAGAGAAATAGAGAAAGAGAGGTAGAGAGAGAGAAATCGAGAAAGAGAAATAGAGAGAGGAAGAGAAATAGAGAGAAAGAGAGATAAATAGAGAGAGAAAGGGAAATAGAGAGAGAAATCGAGAGGGCGATATAGAGAGATAGAAAGAGAGAGAGAGGGAAAGAGAGAGAGGGAAAGAGAGAGAGGGAAAGAGAGAGAGGGAAAGAGAGAGAGGGAAAGAGAGAGAGGGAAAGAGAGAGAGGGAAAGAGAGAGAGATAGACAGAGAAAGAGGGAGAAAGAGAAAGAGAGAGAGAAAGAGAGAGAAAGAGAAAGAAAGAGAGAGAGAAAGAGAGAGAGAGAGAAAGAGAGAGCGGAAGAAAGAGGGAGGTGCGGCACGAAGGACGACGTTGCTTAATAACAATCGTTTCTAAATGAAAAGTGGCAAATTCTGAACATATTTTGGTTCATTACCAGCATGTTCAATGTTTTAATGTCTTGAAAAACTATTTAATTTTTTTTGTTAATATTTTTTTAAAACTATTGGAGATATAAATATGATTTCTTCGCTAATAGTTTTAAAAAAGCGGCAAATTGTAGGATTAGTTTTGGGTGTTTACTAACAATATTTGCTGATTTAGAGATGTAGCATGTCTAACTTCCACTAAAAGTTTGCATCAATAGTTTTTTTGTTTGTTTTTTTTTTCTTAGAAAATTATCGGAGCAAATTTTATGATTTCACGTCTCAAGAACGGCAAAATGTCGTCAATTATGCGCAATCCAATTTTGAGTTTGGGTGAAATGATTATGCAACTTACAGTACATCATCCTGTGTCCCCAGACAAGAGTGAGTGGAGAGCAATGTCAGTGAATGTTACAAGTCAAGTAATGTGAGTATTCTAAAGAGAACAAAATGTGACAAGAGAAAGATACGTCCTCAGAGAAAACCAATTGTGCATTCATTTTGACCACTTCATAACGCACATGGATGAGCGGGATTTGATGCCTAAAAGTGAAAGCGAAGGCGCTGGTTGTTGCGGTTACAATCCACGAGGAAACAGAACTGCTCGCTCCGGGACAACATGCCACACACTTACCACCTACAGTGTTTATATTTCAGAGAAATATTAATCGTGCAGAAATCCTTTCTTGATATTGTGAGAGAAATACATTTTTCAGAAGCCCGTGACATAAAAATTGTATTACCATCACACTATCCTTACTTCTAAAAAGTAAAATAAATTTCTTAAACAAAATTCAGGATTACCGTGATGGATTTTAACTAGAACTAGTGAGAACCCACCTAGTGAGATCTCACCGTCAACATTTGACGGTGAGATCTGAGATAAATGTAAAATACTGTGCCCAAACTAATGTTCACACTGTGTTGCATTGTTTGGATCTTCACGTTATAACGAAGATATTCTGTGATGTGTAGTTCCCAAAATTTTGAACACGTATGGTCCATGACTAGGTACCAATGCAAAATGGCCCATATATTCCAATAATACACGAAATGACATAAAGGAAAGAGCACTATTATACTGACGGATATTATTTCTAAAGTTCTTTTAATGTGTCATCATCTATAAACAAATTTGATTAGTTCTGGCATATTGCTCGAAGGTAAACTTATTTTCCTATTTAAGCAACACAGAGTAAACACGTTTGCAGAATTTCTCTCGCATGGGAAGTACAAAGCAGAACAAAACTGACATTTTCTGCGCTGACTTTCTCATTCTCTGCGTCCAGTTAATGTACGTTTGCGTCTTTTGGGCAACGATTCGGAATTCGACATAACCTGTGAACAACTTCACTACTTCAGTACAACCGAGCAAAACCCACTGTCCGAATGTTCTCTATAAAATACACCACAAAAGCAAATACATGCAAACTCAATGCAACTATTACACTGAAACAAATCCGTGACGAATTGTAAACAAATCTCAACAATCAAAACAAAACATCAACCAGCGCCACCATGAAGCAACGTGGACTCACATCTAGCGTTTCATATAATCGATTTGGCAACAGCCACCCTTTGGAAGAAAGCAATTGACTACTGATAAGCATACTATTAAAGAATGATTCAATTAATTAATTTACACCGTAAATGTTGGTTAATCAACACAAACAATATCTGATAACACATCTAGGGATCACATTCTTTCATTTAAAGGAAAAAATACTACAATCGGTTCAGTAGAAGCTCTAAACGAAGCCATGGCAGAATACCTTATTTTTTTAAATATATAGATAGATAGATAATGGCGCTTACATATTCATCTTTAGATTGATTGATTAGTGTTTCAGAGAATGTCATCTACTATGGTCATTGGTCCCGTAAGCGTAGTCATGATTTTATTGCGATGATCTTTCTGCGCAGTTTGGTGAGTTGTAGTGGCAACCTAAACGTGGCCTTCGGCTTGTTTGTCTCACCAGGTATCTAACATCAGTGGGGTAACGTCCCAGCAACCCCAATGTCCCAGTCTATTTAATGATTGATTTTTAGAGATTCATGACGCGTCAACTACTAGGGCCGTTAGTCCCGTAAGTGTAGTGTATGTTTTTCTCGGGATTTGGCATTGTTGTTCCCCCGCAGGATGGCGAGATCCGGACGCCGACCAACCGTCGTCTAGCGGGGTTTTCCCCAACTAGGTATCTCCTCCCAGCGGAGCACTGCCCCAGCCGGGACAAGCTCTAAGCTTCCGACCGGTCTTCCGACATATGCGGTAATGTAGTGCATGTTAGTGTGTGTGTGTTAGGAGACAGAATTCGACAAGGAAGAGGTAGGAAAGATCGCGCGCGGTCCGGCGCCCCTTTGTTAGGATACTGCTCCGGCATTCGTCTGGTGTTGATCGGAGGAACCACGGGAAACCACCTATTACAGCAGCCGGCTGCTAGAACTTTCCAACAGACAGCGACTGAATTCGACGTAGCTGACAAAATCGCGTCGCAAATCCTGCCAGCGTCGGGACTCGAACCTAGAACCACCCGGCCAGAGGCATTGCAGTGCCATCAGTTGCTGCCCTGAGCCGTCTCTCCGGTGAGCCGACGGGGAACGGGGAGGGGCGCTGTCCATCAGGCGGCCGGAACGGAATTCATGTGAGCGGAGCGGGACGTGTCGCGCCGAGTCGCGTCGCAAGGTCGCCCTCGGCGGGCTGGAGCGGGGGCGGAGGTAGCGACAGGGGCGGAGGGAGAGATCTATATATACGAGTTGGAGCGGCGTCCTGCCCCACTCGCCCTGCCCGACGCCCGCGCCCAGCACCGCCATGTCCCTCGCGCAGGCGCTGCTGCTCCTGGCGGCCCTTCGCCCGGCGGCGCGCGCCCTCAGCGTCCCTTCGCCCCTGCCGGCCCTCCGCGCCGCGCCGCTGCCCGCAGACATCACCGCAGCCGTCGCCGACGCCGCCTCCGCCGCCGTCACCGAGCTGCCGGTGCCCGAGCGACCGCGTGAGTACCCCTCTGGAGGAATGAAGCGTAGAGACCGGAAAAATATTTGGTACGAAACGTCAAAACATATAGTACATAAATATGTAATGAAAACAGCGAGAATTTGTAATTAATACGAATAGACATATATAATATGTAATATTAAAATACACTAATTATATAACAAATTTAAATAATACAAAATTATATTCATAAAATATTTCCGAAGCAAATTGTTAAAATATTACAAACGTTTTAAAGATCATTTGGAGAGCATAGGTTGATGCACACTTTGCACCATACAACTCTTCTATCAGTAGTGAAAGCTTTATCGGCTGATATACTGAGCTGTAAAGTTTAGTTGTCAGACTAGACGCAATGGCTCTAGACGAGACGCATCGGACAAATTGGCGATATCTACGACCAGCTAACACTGCAATGTGCAGTGTTACACGTCGGTGATCGTCAAAGTTCCTCTGAAATTAAGGTTTAAGGTCACAAAACATGGTGTCAGTCATACTTTTCACACCTAAAGGTGAAACTGATCTCAGTCGCAGACGCGCACTACCCACCACTGAGATAACTGAAGCAGGCTCGCCGGACTGTGAGAATATCAGACCGAATCTTCACGTAGCGTACGAGTGACAGACGCCGTAATAACGTCGGGGAAAATGATAATTAAAAAAAAAACAACTTTTTTTCATAAAAAATGTAATAAAATTGTAGAAAAATTGATAAAATAAAAGTATATTTTGTGAAAGTAGCAAAATATGTAAAATATAGCAAAATATGCAAAATAGAACTAAATATGTAAAAATATGTTGCGAAAAAATTGGATATTATGTTAGGACGGCCGATGATTCACCAAGATTAATACTTTGAGAATGGTAAGTAGAATAACAAACAATATGTAATTACATAAAAATCCGGTCTCTGGTGATGCGATAACGATAACAAAATCTCAGTGTTACTAAACGTCGATGTTCAAAATTAAACCATCAATGTTAATAATACATTGTCTCAAAATCACCGATGTTTTTAAACACCGATGCTTTAAAGGTGGTATAATCACGTCCAACATCACATTCAGGCGCAACAAAATTTAATTTCATATAAGCCATGTTCATTAATTTATAATAAATATTTAACAGAAAACAATATTAAAAATAATAAGAACAATGGATGCTCGATGAAGATAGTACAAAAAGTGTTTGTTTGGTTCGTTCACATAAACTGACCATTTTACACAATCGTTATTGTGAAAATTTTTCCATTTACTATTAAAACATCGAAGATTTAAAACCTCTAGCACAAAAAAAAACGATAAAAAACCTCGGCTTTAATATATCGATGTTTAAAACATCGAACGTGGTTTCATGTTTCTACAACAACATCGACATCAATTTTCCATCCCTACTCTGGAGCACGACGGGTGCAGTCGTAATAGTTGAAAGTGTACAAATACTTTTCGTGCCTCGTGCAGGCGACCAACGCAGCAGGGTCATATCGGCGATCCAAACCTGCATGTATTATCGTTGTATTTTTTTATTTTTATTGTTTATTATCTGCAGTACCGTGCGTTTCCCGGATGTTTATTAATCACGATCACCTACTTGGATTAGATAGGCATTTAGGGACCCTTCAATTGCTGAGGTGATTATGAAACCCATGAGCGATATACTAATGAGTAAATAATAGAGATAATAGCGATTAGGGAAATGAAAAACGCAGAAATCGGGAGAACCTCGAGAAAACCTACCGATAACTTGCTCCCACAAAAGGAATGAATTGGCCGGGAAATCAGCTCGGGCAGCAACGATGGATAGTGTACGCGTTAACCATTACGCCATGAACCCCCATTAGCGTTGAAATTAAAGTTTATTTTTAGAATCAAGAGTTATTGTATGCATGATTATTTGAAAAGCAGATCTAAGCTACTTCCAAACTTTAAAATCGTTCTAGCTTCTATCAGAGATAACCAGAATATTTATGTACCTCGGAGATCAATATCACTATGTAACAATTTCTACAGCAGAGTAGTTTAAAGATATTTTTGACATCTGAAGTAATGTGAATTCGATGTCTCCTTCGAACGACTTTATTAATGACTTTTGGGCATAGTACACAAAACATCCAGAAACAGCAATGAAATTGAAACAAGTATTTTAAAATATGTCAGTAACATTTACCTAATTTTACAGAACTGCATGTTGAAAATGTTTTTGTCGTCTGAATGGAAGTGGTCATTGTTGGTGGTTTTCACTGCTTATAATTTAGTAGATGTCATTGAATTCTCAATCTCGAAAAAGAAAAATGATTAGAAGAAGTGTGTTAAAATACCTATTTTAGGGGAAAATGGCCACAGTGCCCTTTACTTCCGATGTGCAGGCGAGTATGTACACTGAATCTAGTCTTCAATGGATGTTACAAGGCGTTAATAACATTTTCAGGTGAATGTTAATGAATTTGTCACTTATTAACAGATAATGGCGCGTTATTTCGTACAAAGTATTAGCTTCATAAGAAAGATCCATTTACATTATATCAACTTTTTTTTTACTTTTCTTTTTTATGCATGTTACCAATGTAAGTCTTGAAATGAGATGTCTAATTCGTATTTGAGAAGCAACTTTTAACAGAAGAAATTGCATATTACGCGTGTTTTACTGACACACTGGTAGTCGAGGTAGCAGCATTACGGAGAGATACGGTATTCTTCCTTTTGCGCGTAACACTTGGAGTCAGGATACATGAACTACCAGGATAGCTTCAAGGACAGTTGTGGATGCACGGGTCGGAGGTACGGGTATATATACGGGCGATAGTTGCGGCAGCTACGATGTCAGTGTTGAGACAATATGTAATAGTACTATTATTTCTTACAACGTTTTCTCATCACAGTTTGCGCACTTTAAGAGTAAGACTAGATCCACATCCCAACTTATATTACATTAAATTGAAGGAAAATTGTCTTATGAAACATAATGAAATATTAAACGTAGCTTTGTCTATCTCCCCGCAAGGAAAAAAGCACAAAAGTTCTTTTTCCGTGAATCCTACTGAGTTGTATACAGACTTGTCATATAGAAAATTCGTCTAAGGCGCCCAAAAAGAATATTTGAGTTCGTTTACCTGATTTAGAGAAAAGTTGTGCGTCTTTCCATGACTTCGTATTTTCTTCTAGAGAAAAATGAAGTACTGAATTTTCTAGTCTTACTTTTAAAGTATACTTACCATTTACAAATGTATTAACACATAAATAAACATGTGATCACTAAAGCTAGCTTATCTCAAAGTCACTGATTGGACTTCCTTGTACATACTCGTACAATGCCTGAAACTTCATTATCTTCAGCTGGTGTGTTGTTATACTATTTACAAAACTACTATATGTACTCCCTAGTAAATGCAATGAATAGGATACTTTTTCTTCCAGTAAATGTAGAATTGTATTGCAGAACTCCATTACATTTATTCACATATTTCTCGGAAATGAAAGAAATATTAGCTACAATAAAAGCTCAGAAGTAATCTCATTATAGTTATTTAATAACACTGAAATTTTTCGGAAGATTTACGGCATCCTCAGTGTAATCGGTGGTGACTGCAACTTTGACGGCTACACAGAACATAAAAGCGCATTCCTATCAAAATACGGCGGTTAATTTTACCCTATACGTGCACATGGACTACTAATATAGACATATTTTTTAAATTTTGGATGAGATCAAATATATACTTATATATTACTTTTCTATGTTGGCATTATGAACGCGTCAATTAGAGTACTGTAAATTTATTATTTATATTCGCCATGCTCAGCGTTGCAGTTATGAAGAAAGTTTTAAGGAAGTTACCGTTGCAGTACACAGGAGCAAACCGCGAGCTAGTATGAAGACTGTTGAAGAGCTAACGACAAGTGGTACCAGCTATATCTCGAATAAGTGAAAATAATAAAACTATTCGCTGAGAGATGTGTTTGATACACTATGGCCACAGATGGTTCTAAAAGAAACTTCACAATCGTATTGCATTAGTGAGTTTAGGTTTAAGTTTGGGCGCAACTCTCATAAACCATTTCTTCTATTTCTTTAGAAATTTTGTACCATAATTTCTTGTTGATGTTCATGATGTGATACCTTGAATCAATATACGTTCATGAGGGATAGCTCAGCTGAATAATTCAAATATATTTTACACAGTTCTGCCGACTAGGAACAAGTTTTCTCGGTTGGAACTTTCCGGAACTGCGCTCTGCGGCGTCCTAGGACGGGTTAAAATTATTGGTTCGTAAAACAGCTGTATTCGTCCGAAAGCGAATTCGTGACCGAACTCGTAGACCCGATTTACACGCTTCCTTTATAGGGATGCTTTCGGATTGATTAATTGGTTACTGTTTCCGGGCGCGTGAATTGCTGAGGTCATTAGTCCGGTAACTATAGTGCATGTTTTTTAATCGCGAGAGATGGCGGTGATCTTCCCCCGCTGGATGGCGAGACTCAGTGCCGCCCTACACGTCGGCTTGTCGGAGTTTTCTCCAACCAGGCATCTCCCGCCGTGGCACCACACCAACTGGGTCAAGCTGTAAGCTCCCGACATGTGTGGAAGTGTAGTGCATATAAGTAAAAGTGTGTGTAAGTAATGGGTGAGGACAGGACAAGGAAGAGGAAGGAAGGATCACGTGTGGTCTGTAACTTCCGTTCAGAGGAGCCGAGCGCTAGAATTCTTCTTTAATAAGAGGCTGAATTCGACAAAGCTGTCGGCTAGTTTCGAAAATCCTGCCACCGTTAGGAATCGAACCCGAGAACCTCCCGGTCAGAGTCACTGTACAGACATCAGTTGATACCCTGAGTCAGCTAAGACGGTACGATTTCGGAGGTTTAGCGTATGCGCGCATGCGCAGTGTCGCTTCTGGCATTGCAGTTTTAGCGCGCTTGCTAAACTCTGGGATCGTCGTTGAAAGAAAGCGTGTAAATAAGCCGAAGGTTCGCCAACGAGGAACTGCGGGCACAGCACTGCAGAGTCATTGGGTGCGAATCACTGCCCGTGTCTGATTTTCATGATATCACTACTTTGATGTGGAAAAAAGGTCGTTGATCAATTCTGACAATATGTCAGCCAGTATATCATAAATCTTCCACAAACTGACATTATATGAATTGGCTTGTAGGCCTTAATCACAAAATTTTCCCACCTCGTAAATACACAAATATTTCATGTTGAATGCAGAATAGGAGGTTCCTCGTTCAATGCAAATTGACAGAGCGATTAAATTATTTACTGCGTTCTGAACATTAACAATACTTTTGTGATGTATTTATAATCTACTGTTTTATACGTAACCATTTTCAAGACAAAATCTGTGAAGGTGGAACATTTAAAGAGAGCTTAACATCAAATAAATGATGACGATAACTCTGGATATTGAGATGAGCAGTGTACTTTAGTTTATTTAGAGAGAACTTAAGTGGTAGAGTCAACAATTTTTTTTTCACTTTCATTGCATTTGTGACGAACATTTTCCCAGAATTTCATTAAGCCTGGAGAAGAGCATTGATTGGTTGCTTTGATCATTACCACTACTAACGACACCATTGCCATCAACTGATTGGAATGGATAATTTCATCGCCGAGTGCAAACCCCACAAAATCCCTCAATGGAGTTCTGCAGAAGGCGCAATTGAAGACAAAATCTTAAATTTATTATGTATTATGAACGTTTATATCAATGCATTTGCTAACTTTTTTTTCATACACATCACCAATATCAAACTATAAGATTCGCATATATTAAGTACACTGGCCAAAGTTTTGATAAAGCTTTCATGCACATAGAAGGATATATTAGGTTCCTGAGTGACTTTCAATCACGATTGGGCTAGTATGAAATATAGTTCAGTTAGAACTAGATCTTAGCACAACTCGATCACAATCTATAATCTTCCTCTATTTCTTTCGGCTCAAAACAGCGAAGCAGACAAAATGTCAAACAAGATTGGGAGGATTTTGATTTAAGGATTGTTTTGGTGCTGCCACAATAAATCATTGTACATACTCATTGTTCCTGCAATAAACGTAGAGATTTTGGATTAGCAACAATTCCCACTAACCACATACGGCAGAAGAAAATGCTTAATATATTTGCTCTAAATTATGGGACTAAATTGTATTTATTTTTTTGCAAGCGTTGAAGAGAAGATTCAGCCCAGATTACACGAAAGTGTCCCGAGCAAACGTTTATAAGTGATGAAATTTCCTTTCCATGTAGTACAATATTCGTATGCCGAAAGTACAGCATCCCACATAGGATGTTGCGGTTTTTGCGAAGGTCAATGTGAATGCGCGTATCTCCGGAAGGGGTCACTTGTTTTCATGAAGACAGGAAATTCGCTAAGTCATCAAAACTTCTGTCGTACAAAATTTTTCTTTTAAAGAAGATTATTTTGGAAGAGGAATACAAAAGGTGAAATAAAACAAATTAATAAAATGCCACTTTCACCAAGTAGATAAACTAGTGGGTATATACTTCGCGGTCTACCGAAGTATTTCTATCTCTTAGTATTACTATTCAACAATTACTCAGATTTGACATCATTTAATGATCTACACTTGAATGAAATAACGCAGAAAAAAATACGTTACTATAAACATGTTTTAGTACGTACATGTGTCTGTACATGTATGTTGTAGCAAAATACGCAACTAATTCTGGTGTTGACCTTATCTTAAAAACGTAATGAACCACATATAATTATTATCACTGACATTTGTTTGTGAAAGTACACATGTCAGACGATTGCTGGTCATGGCGTTTACAGCACCTCAACAATAATTCAAAAATAGTCTTTGCCTTTAGAAACACTCTTTGAACTACATAAAACTCGATATATTAGCTTCTCTAACAATAACTGTACACTTACATGCTTCTTTGAAGAGGAAATGTTGAATGCTTTCAATAGATCGAATACAACTCACATAATGAAATAATAAACAAATAAAATATGAGCGTACATTCTATTAATATTATATTATTAACGTTAGTCTTTATATTATAACATTTTATATATGTTAACGTTAGTCTTTCTATTCTAAAACTATTCAATATAAGCAAGCGACAAAACACCTGAAGCTTATTAATTTTCCTTTAAAGTAGAAATCATGGAAATTGGGTTAAGACGAAAGCTCAAACTTCTTTCTCAACAAAAATCCTTAGCATTTTAAACATAGAGATTTTTGCAATTTTCTTAATGTCAAAGATTGCATTTACAAGTACGGAATAGTTCCGATCTTTATTATACTTTCTTGTAATCGAGCAAAAAAAAGTAATGCAAACATTTTCAGCTATTTTCCAGAAAATGTTGAAAGTGTCACAGGGGCTTCATGTGAAGACCCCCGCCACAAATTATAATATCTTAATCAGCTCCGAAATCTCACAATTAAATCTTACTCCTGGCGTATTTACCAAGTTTCAATTCAAAAGCTTCGATTCCAACAGAGTTATGCGTGACTCATCCATCCATCGCATTTTCAAATCAATTTTCGGGTTCAAAATTTCACGTAACTCCTCTCCACGTGCACAGATCTTAACCATCTTTGAAACAGCACACACAGGCGTTAATCCTGACCTTCTAGGAAGTTACAGCTGAAAATAACCTTAAACACGGATTTTACAAACGATATTCTAGATCACAGGTGATTCCATAACTTTTGTAAACATTGCAAATCTCATTTTAGGAGTATTGAGGAAATATTTCTACGTCCAACTTCTGTAAGAAAAGAAACTATGCGAAAAGTGAGGTAAAATCTGGACGAACTCTGAAAATATTCCACTAGCCTTTTGAATATTTTTTCAATTATATAATTCATGAGATTCACATACCAATTACTGAGAATTTGTGAATGAATTGTGTTTGTCCAAACGAGAATTTCTGCATTGTTAGAAAGCGCACAAGAGAAATGTTTAAATCTAGTTTTTTGATACGACGCAAAGAGATGTGTTTAAGACTGCTGATTGGTAGAACGAAAAAAACTTTCAGGTGTATGATGGATTAATTTTAATGAATTTTGTGGGTTGCAATGCACTTACTACCTCAAAATAAATATCCATATATTTTCATGTAGAGCCAGAAGAGATCGTGACTACTGACGAGGGCCCATCTGTCAGTGAATTCGTGAAGGACATGGTGAAGCAAGTAACAGTGGGCAACAAGAGTAAGAGAACTCCTGTGGTCTTGGCACAGCCACAATCAACTTGCACAAGCACAAACAAGTGACGCACTGATTAGCACTGAAAGCATGTTAATTTGGCAATGACAACTGTGCACTTCCTTCTCAAAGCTTCAAAGAGATGAAACAATCCCTCAATATATAAAGTTAATTATTAGCTGAAATTATTCAAATATTTGAAATTTGTTAATTTAATTCAAGGTACAAACAGACTATTAAATACGATAAATGAGAAAATTAGTTGATGTCAATCTTATAACGAAATTATAGAAACCATTATTGCTGTGTTGGAAACACTGTAAACTAATTCTTTTGGATTTTTAAATTACGAAATCGGACAACAGGCATCGTGAATTTATCGCGGAAAAAGCGCAGCACACGACATTAATGATTAACACCTTTAATCATGTTTTCAATAAATTTTGCATAAAAGACATGTGCCGGTGTCAGTACCATCTTCACTTAAAAAAAAAATGTAGATGGTTTCATAAAACGGGATTCTGATATGGCGATGAATTGGATTTGACATCGACTTCATCCAAGTGACATTTTTTTTCAAGAATAAAACAGAAAAGAAATTCCATGAACGGGGATAGTGTAATTTAAGGAGTGGGTTCAAACAAAGTTATTTTGTGTATTTAGACTTTCCCCATATTCTAATCAACTTTCAGGTGATTATCTTTTTAACAAATGGAATGCTTTTGTCACTTTTTCTGCTTCCGCACTGATATTTGTTCATCAATTATAATTTCCTTTGCCTCCAAATTATATCACTACCTTGAAATTTTTCGATTTCTTTATTTTTTCAACACAACCCTTGTTGTTGTTTTTCTTATAAACTATTTGAAGTACTACAGTGTATACTTATTCGACACTATTGTGACTGTGTAATGCACAACTGTGCACGTCAAACAAATTACTTGTTCAGTTTCAATTTGTAGACGACAGAATAAAGGATTTAAATTGTTAACATCAGATATCCGTGCCTCCTGAACCTCCGTGTACAATGCGTGCCGGCATGTAGAACAGAAAGCAACTTCAATGTGGTAGTAAATCCCTATTTAATAAGAAATATGTTAATAAGAGACGTGTGATTGAACTTATTATTGAAATAAGAAAGTACAGTATTATTAATTATTTTAATCTGCACACGTGTTTTCAACGTTAAATATTCCTTTCATAGTTAACTGTAAGCCACTACTTTCTCCTCTACATCCATGCATGCATGTGCTGGACGATGTAGACAGCTGTGACCAGAGGTAAACAGAGATCATCGTTTTCAATAGCATCTGAAAACTCGAAGCGAACAATTAATAGAATCAAAATGTAATCTTGCTTCCTCCCGTCGCAGCGAAGGCGTGCTACGACCGCTTGGGCTGCTTCTCCACCGACGACCCCTGGTGGTCCCTGCTGCGGCCGCTACCCGCCCCCGAGGACCCCAAAAAAGTAGGCACCGCCTTCTACCTCTTCACCAGGTACGAGACGTAGTGAGCTGGCATTATTACCCGCGCACGCTTTCTTGAGCCATTTCGGTAGATGCGATAGGAATGGGAGGATTGGATTTCTCTCACACTCAATCTCTTCCTCTCTCGCACTCAAACTCTCCCTCTCGCACTCAAACTCTCCCTCTCTCGCACTCAAACTCTCCCTCTCGCACTCAAACTCTACCTCTCTCGCAATCAAACTCTCCCTCTCTCTCAATCAAACTCTCCCTCTCGCACTCAAACTCTCCCTCTCTCGCACTCAAACTCTCCCTCTCTCGCACTCAAACTCTTCCTCTCTCGCACTCAAACTCTACCTCTCTCGCACTCAAACTCTCCCTCTCTCGCAATCAAACTCTCCCTCTCGCACTCAAACTCTCCCTCTCTCGCACTCAAACTCTCCCTCTCTCGCACTCAAACTCTCCCTCTCTCGCACTCAAACTCTCCCTCTCTCGCACTCAAACTCTTCCTCTCTCGCACTCAAACTCTACCTCTCTCGCACTCAAACTCTCCCTCTCTCGCAATCAAACTCTCCCTCTCGCACTCAAACTCTCCCTCTCTCGCACTCAAACTCTTCCTCTCTCACAATCAAACTCTCCCTCTCTCGCACTCAAACTCTCCCTCTCCTGCACTCAAACTCTCCCTCTTCCGCGTTCAAACTCTCCCTCTCCCCCACACAAACTCTCTCTCACACACTCAAACTCTCCCTTTTACGCACTCAAATTCTCCCTCTCACGCACTCTCACATATGATCTCTCACACTTATTCTCTTACTCCCCACTCTCTCATTATCTTACTCACGTGCACTTTACCTTATTCTCATGCACTCATTCCTTTTCTCTCACTGAGATTCACTATCACACACACTCACTATCGCTCACGCACTCCCCTCTTAGCATGGTATCACACGAGTTTACATTACGTCTTGAATATCTAGCAAAGCAATATTGTCAACATCAAAAATATTTATTGCCGTGTTTCCATTGGCAACTTTTCTTTCGGAATAATGTCTGCCGTTTTCTTGCTAGTGTAATGCCAGAATTATAATGTGATTAACACAGGGTGTCATTTCAAGGCCACAAGCTGAAGAGCGAGAACAATGTCATCCATTCGGGAGCTTCAATACCAAGAATTTGAGTCGTAACCAGGCTGGCGATTTGATGGCAGTGTCCCCCTCTTGCTGCTCGAAACCTTGATGGGACACTGTTTTATACTACGATTTAAACATAGTGTCACTTCAAGGTCACGTGCTGCAAGGAGAGTGAGACATTAACATCCAATCCAGAGCTCCAATACCAAAAAATAAGTAATAACGAAGCTCTCGATTGGATGACAGATCCCTCCTCTACGTCCAGCTCTTGACCTTGAAGTGCCACTATGTTTAACTTGGAGTATAATGGGAGATTAGTCTCGCTCACTTTTTGTTCGCCGCAGGGAGCACCCCGCGCGCCAGCGCATCCCGCTCGTGCCCTCCGTCGACTTCAGCGGCCTCGACGTGGACGGCGCGCGCCCCACCTACTTCATCACGCACGGCTTCATGAGTGACACCAACACCCCCTGGATGCTCGACATGAAGGACGCGCTGCTGCAGAAGGTGAGAAAGGCCTACGCCGTATGACGAGAGAAAGTAAGAGGCTCGCCTGCGTGTAGTTTACAGCCGGCATGCCGCTGGCTTTGCATCCACCCTGACCAGGAGGTCCTAGTGCACCAGTTCCGACGGTGCTGGATTTTCGACTCTGATCTGATCGATAGTTTTCGGTGGTTTCTCCGATCAATACAGATGAATGCCCGAGCAGTTCCCTAACGAACGGGCGTGATTTTACCATCATTTTGATTGCCCTATCCTCTCCCCTGGCAGACACACTTACACTTTCATGCACACCACCATCACACATGCCGGGAGACCTGTTAGGAGCTTACAGCTTGTACGGCTGGGGAGGTGCCCCACTGCGAGTCAGATACCTCCCCCGCACCCATAGGGGGGGCAGATTCTACGTTAGAAGAGTTATGATCCAATCCATTAAAATTATTTAAAATACTCGTCCTAATATAATGTATTGAAATATTCAAATGTAATGACAGATGATTTGCGCGCAGACCTATATTTAAATGCATAAAATTAATTTTTGCAAAATAAAATATGGCAGTTTTTTGTTACGGACAATCTAATACGCTTATCGACTTACAGCCAAAACAGTGCAATACATCAAAAGAAGGATTTTTTTATTAAGCAATAAGTTTAAGATATTGAAAATAGCTTGTTTTGATTTATTAATGTAAAAGAACAATAACAAACTATGTGGCACATAAGGGAGAAGTACAATCTGCGTACGTTTTCCTCAGCTCTATGATCTCTTCCCCAGCCTTTCACTACACTACATATCTAAAAGAGAAATTGGACGATATTTTTGAATTTAATTTTTATTGCATTTTTAAAATGTGGCTTAATTTTTGCTTTCTGAAAACATCTGGAAACATTACTATGCGTAAAGAAGAATTGAAAACGTGAATTAACGGGTGTATGTACGAAGGCAGTTTTTAATAAACAATTCGGAAATTCAACTTAACCACCCAAATATTAATTTTTTAGTTTACCGACGATTCTGAGGATTTCACGGGAAGAAATTTCGAAACGTTAATTAGAAAAACATTTATTACTTAAGAGATTCATTTGTAATCTGATACAACTTTTATTATTTCCTTCCTACACAAATTATTAACTCCTTCCGACACAAATATTTATGTTCATTACTACAACTTTATGACTTCAGTGAGCCAACTGCATGTAACACCAACGGTGCTCCAATGTCAGTATATATTCCGAGAATTCTGAACTTTCATGCATTGCTCCATGAAATACTTGGAAAACCCCTTACCCGATTTAAGCAGCCCCGCGACTGCTATCCCGCAAAACAGAAAGTTATCTTCGACCATAATTCCTTTTGAGAATGCCCGCCTTGAACTGGTGTGCACAAAAGAGGACAGGCAACGCGCTGGTCAGTTATGAGTGGCAGGGAGAACTTCTCACTGTTCGATTTGTTTTTTTAGTCAAAGTAAAAACTCTATGTGACGTATGGTGGAGAAATACCATTTGCACACGTTATCTTGAGCTCTTTCCATGAAGTTGTCTATGAGACATCTAAACTAATTGTTCTTAGTAGTGAGGAGTTTGGCCTCTTTTGTTTAATGCATGTAAGTGGGAATGTTTTAATTGTTCAGGGCCCTGGCTGTGACAGCTCCCATATGCGTTGCAGGTGGATGCCAACGTGTTCCTAACGGACTGGGGCCCTGGAGCGTCTGGGGCGCTCAAGTACATGACGGCCGCGGCCAACACTCGCGTCGTCGCGGCGGAGGCTGCCAGGTAAGGAATCACATGGCACACCTGAAGCCAGAGAAAATACCGCACAACGAAAAAAAACACAGTATGGCAAAGGCACCCCGACGAAACACGTGGAGATGATAGCTAGAGTTATTTTTTTACTGGGGTTCGCAGGTTTGACAATACCTAGAGGTCGACATTTAGGGGGAGTAATGTAAACAACTGATGTTAGGGTAACAGGCCGATAATTGTTAACTTCTAATCGATACCCACCCTCATAAATGGGAACTACAAATGCTTCTTTCCACTCCTGAGGGATACTGGAATTATTTAAAGTAATATAAAAAGTGGTAACAAAAACAGAATTATGGCTTCACCTCCTGCTTTTAATAAGTCTCCCGAAATGTCGTCGAGGCCCACTGGTTTATTCCTTCCAATTCTCGCTATTCTTTTTCGAAGATCACGTGCTCTAGTAATCATTCTTTCTCCCGACCCGTTCAAAGCAGATCCGTCTTTTTTGCTGCTAATACCAAACCAAAAAGGAATTAAAGAGTTCCGATTTATCTTTGCTCTCTGTAATTTTGTTTTTATTTGCATCTCTTAACACAGGAATGTCCTCCCTATTTCCCTTTCATCTTTTTACGTATTTGAAAAACTGAATTGCTCCCTTCTTAGACTTAGATAATGTCATTGTAAAACATTGAACATGAACATTTGACATGAATATTTAGATGCGTTTTTTAAACAAATCCTTCATATTTTTAAAGCCAAAGTGCAATTCGTCACGTCTCGGTAAAATTCTCTTTCTTTAGAGACCTCATTTATAAAGATTGGTTGCGTATGAGAGCCGCAAAAGGTAGTATGTATACTACTAAAATAATATAGCAGAATATTATATAGTTTGGATTACTCCTTGTTACCTAAATATTTTAATACTTTATTCTCTGTAATTTTGTTCAGTGCGTATTAGATGGAAATTAACTTGATATAGAAACCTATTTTTCCCCCTCCCCCGACTTTGAGTTTGGGAATCGGTTGAGAGGATTATGTTGTTCACTCCTAGCTGTGAACATATGTACAAAAAGACACGTTCGGTAGGGGCAGCAATTTTCACACTCGTCCCCATGGACAAAACGTCCGTAGGTTATATAATACTCGTATAACTCACACATATCCAGGCAGTTACGATCTATTAAATACGGTGATATTGCTTAACATTGACAATCACCATCCCTTAGGTATTTTAGAATCCCTAGAAGATAGAGTGGGAACGACAAACGCTATTACTTTTTAAATTTTAATTTTCGATTTGATGAGCCGACTTCATTTACCTGGCAGTTCTGTAAGATAACAGCAATAGAGGAAAATATTTTATTCGTCAAGATATGCAAAGAAGTACGCCTAGCCGATACAACAATTTTCACACTGCATTGTCACATTAATAAAACTCTCTTCCGCTATAACTCACTTATATCTTAGCTCAGACATAATTTACACTATTTCCTCATTTTAAAATTAAGCTGTAAAGAAAATAAATAGGAAAAAACAGTTCCACAATACATCAGAACTTCGATTCAAGAATACTATCATTTTCGCCTAATACACTGAAATGGTGCTACAGAACTAGTGGCACAGACTTTCTCGTACTAGTTTTCTAATTTCTTTGGTCTGGGCTAGCTTTTCGGTCTTGCCCCCTCCTCTTGCCAGGTGTCATCTGCGGCCGCCCTAAGTTCATTTTTTCCAAATTTTCTATTTTTTTTAGGTTTTCTAACGGTAGAACCAAAATTTATTTTAAGAATAGTAAAGAAGCGTAAAACTTCGTTCTTTATTGAAAATTTCGTTGAAAAATTTGAAACCAAGTAACCTAATGAGAAATGCATTCTCATAAAAAATTATCTTTTTCATCCAGTGACAACAATGTCTTATTTATAATATCGTATCCTAGAAAATGGAAGCAAGAATCACAGAGAATACGACCTTACTCCTACTTTCTTTATTTCTGATTCACATGTTTGTATTCTTGTGTGTTTTTCGTTTTTTGTTACAGTTTCTATAAATATAACTACTACTATAACAATGCAACCTGTATTCTACGAATTCTTCAACCAATGATTGAATTAATAAAATTAAGGAATCAAAATTTATCAAAAAAATTGCGGGACATTCGAAATTATATATCGCCAAATTCCGAATTTTTGATCAAAATAGATCCTTACTTCAACGTGCACTGCGCTCTATATGTTCATAAACTTTAAACAAAATTTGAAACCGTTTTTGCCAACAAATCTATAGATATTCTGTAAAATGACCGTTAGCTGGCTCATAATTACGTGAGAACTACTTTTTTGTAAAATCTATACTAATAAAATATTAAAGTGTTAATGTAGATGAATGGATTCCATTGAAAAAGAAATGTATTGTGATGTATCACAAATCTTAAAATAAAAATGATATAAAGAAGAGAGGAAGCATAAGAAACATTTGGCGTCGTACGTGCGGAAACTAAGGACAAAACTGAACCAGGACGCGAGCGCACTGCCAGCGAACCCGTGTCGAATCATTGGATGGCTCCACACATTCGACATTCACCGAGCAGCGAACTAGTGCTCGCCCAATCCCGAGCAGCTGATGTTCGGCGAATATTCGCTTCCTTTGATGAGTCCAAAAGACCGACACGCGGCGGGTAGGGCTAATACAGAACGTTCGTCATTCGGCAAATAGCAAGCAACTCATCCACACTACTCGGGATTGGGCGAGCGGTTGCGCGCTGTTATGTATGAGATCCCGTGTGGCCTACAACACCACAACACTTCGCTTTGTCAGGAGTACAAGTCCCCGGGGTGGGCACCTTGGCCTTTAGGTTCTTATCCTTACCCCCCACCGACGCGCAAAACGCCGACGGGCGGACGTCCAGATTCAGCCTGAATCCAGTTTACCCTCCCGGCAACCTCCATACAATACCTGGTAAGGGCCGCCCTGCTAGCTCAGACCTCCTAGCTTTCCAGACTAGTACCGGAGTCAAAAGAATGCGCCGGGAAGTCACATGCACCGGGAACAAGTTCCCTCCTGTTTGCCCAGAGTATTGGGCCACTGACAAACAAATCCGAGAGCCCAACTGGGAGCCACCTGAACTAAAGTCCAGGCGGCTCGGAGCCCCCATCTCGTCTTCCCAATGCTTACCGCCAGCTATCGACGTGGGTAACGCCGAAACCTAAGCAACTTGACTGGTGATTTCTGGATTTCCCGCTGGACTTTAAAGTGGGATCCAGAGTACTGCGAAAAGCATCCTTCACCCAATCCTGCTTCAAGGTCGTCGCACCGTAGGCGCAACTGGTGGGTAGCCGGGAGAACCCGACTACCAGGAGTTACCATCGCCTTCTCACTGCCTGCACCTTCAAGCTAACGACGTTGCTCGCTGTTCGCCGAATAACGAATGTGTAGAGTCGCCATTAGGGAGGGCCGAGAAGGAGCAATAAAACTGCACAGCGGACGCGCGGCTAGGTCGTGGAGTAGAGGGATTTATGGATCTTCGAGGGTGAGGGGTGCATGGCTGAGGGTAGGGCTCAAAGCTTCTCAATCATGAAAGGACAAAGGCTATGTACTCAAGACTGCTACTGTTAGCAGTTGAAAAGCGTAAGAAAAGGATTGTGCCTCTGAGAGCTGCGATACGCTCATCAGCAGTTTTGATAAGTTGTTGAAAAGCGTAGCAACAGACGTTACTCCCACTGACTACGAATGTTGTAAATTGGTTAGAGAATAGAACCTAAGTGACGTCTAAGGAAAGCGATAACGCAGCAGCTTCGCGCGAGGGGCGAGAGTTGCGAAGGAGAGACGGGGATGACCTCAATTTCGTCCAGCCAATTAGGAGACAAATTGCCAACCTCGATGGAAAGTAAGATTACTATTGGTAAATCGTGTAAAGGGGCGGGGACACGCCAAACCAAACGGACAGGGGAGAGGATGTTTCTTGGTGAAAAGGTCGTACGCGAGATGGGCGCTCAGACCCTGATTTAGGAGACCAGAGTTAGATTCGGACCGCAGTAGTAGTGACGCTGATAAACAGATCTGGAAGCGAATGACACTTCGAGAAATATCGTGGAGCGTATAGCTCTCAGACTTAGGCCGCGGAGTGAGGGACCGTCAAAGTATAACTGCGGAAGCAGCGGCTGGGAAAGCTGAACTCCGAGCCAGATCGTGTAGCGTGTCAACTGAGCGACCGATGTTGCAGCAGCTGAGGCGGCGTACGCAAGTAGAGGAGTTAGGGCCCCGGTGAAATGCTTTCTGGACGATAGAGGCCGCAACCGAAATTTACAAACGTTAACCGGTCGTGAATGTAACAATACCGTAATTGTGGCATACATAAACAGTGTATGTTCATGCTGTAATGTGCATATTCAAATTTAAAGTGTTTTTTGTATGCAAAGATTGGGAAATAGGGACAGAAGGCCTATTTAGGTACAAATTAGATTCAAGACAAGTTGCTGAAATGCTTTGTATTGGGTTATATAATATATTAGAAACAAGGCCGGTCCTTAATCATTACTTTAAACTTTCTTTACAGTACATACCCACTCGACATAAACTAGTACACGAGAAAGTAGTATGATTCGTTTTTGAAGAACGTATTTGCTTGTAAGCAAGAAATTTATTTGAAGGGTAAAATAATGGAATTATAAAATAATGGAATTTTGATGTACTATTGATCTGTATAAACGAATAAGTATAATTTTTGTAATTATAATTTAAAAATGGCTTTTTCACAGGCTTATTCGGCATATGGTTAAGGATTGCAATGTGAAACCGGAAAACATCCACCTGATAGGTCATAGTCTGGGGGCACAGATCTCAGGATATATTGGAAAAGCCGTCAAGAACATTGCAAAAATAACAGGTAAGATAAGGACTCAGTCACAGGACTTACAAATTAGCAAGGTGAAGGACTTAAAATTGTTTTTGTAGATTCTATTCTACAATATTAACTCAGCTCCTTCACCACCGTAAAAATATATTTAAAATTAGTTAGATTTTCTCAAATTCTCTCAAAAAAGATAATATAATACCCGAAGCATTCGAGGAGAAATGTTTCCGGCATAGTAGTAAATGTAAAACACAATGGCAAGTTAGTAAAAACCCTTTGTACCATACATTCGAGCTCATAAGCTATAAGTTAATAAGATACAATAACACCGTATAATAAAAAGAATGTAATTGTACAGAGCGTTGAAAAAGTCTCTCGTCAGTGGCCGTCACCCCACTCCACCATTCTTTATGCGGAAACGTTAACATCACGGGATTAATCAGCGGGATGTTATTCTCAGAAGCGCGCTCGCTGCAAGCACGCAGTAGTTGAAATAAAAATACGTGATCGTATTCTTATGCGATCACCGCGATGTTGCCGTTTTCGCATAAAGAATGGTGGAGTAGGGAGACAGCCACTGCGGAGAAACTTTTTGAACGCTCTGTATAAGATGTAATGTGAGGCGTGTATGTTGGCAGCTCTGGACCCCGCGCAACCTGCATTTGAGGGCTACCACCCAAAGGTGCGATTGAACGCTAGCGACGCCACTTTCGTCGAAGTGGTGCACACGGACGGCAAGCCCACCATCCCCCTCTTCGGGTTGGGCATGATGGCCCCACACGGTGCGTACTCGCTACCCAGACCACTAAACGCTGTATTTTAATCTGATAACCTGTGTTCGATGTTCTAAACATGTTTCTTAAAATAATTGTTTGTAGCATGAGATTAATTTATGAAAACATTTGTAGATGTTGCGCCCAAAGCAGACGCATCTTCCAGATACAGATTTAATTTTACTAATTTTGTGAATCTAAAATTTTACTTTATGTGTTGCAGGACACGTAGACTACTATATAAATGGTGGTGCCAGTCAACCTGGTTGTCTCATACCTAAAACTTTACCCTCTTTGACGTCTTTAACAGATTTCTTAAATCTCCCGTTGTCAGGTGAGAACAAATAACTAATAAAATATTTTCAACACAATTCCGCAAGGGAGATGGGGATGGAAAGGGGCCATTTTTCGTCTCTGTTTATTTTATTCTCTGTCTGTTGCTATTCATTTTAGTAATAATGAGTACAACGGGGTTGCAGTACGGATTTTTGTTATCTCGCCTCCCTTTCCCATTATTCATCTTACCTGGCCTCGGAAATGATTCTTCATCTTTCACATTTTGAAACTTGAACATGTCATAGGTAATAACTAGGGAGAGGATTTTTATGCGCTAAAAATCTTAAAATATGCTTTTAAGAAATTCATTTATGACTTAAAAATTCTGAAATACGCACTTTAAAATGCAATTATGCAATCAACATTAACAATATTTCATTTCCTCAATAAATCTTTCTTCATAAAATTCAGGTGAAGCATGCTTGGATTGAAAATATATATTTTTGTGCAAACATAATATAATCTACCCTACTTCGCGAGAGAAATAGTTGAAGTTAATATTCACCTTAGTGAAGTACAGTCTTGTTGTAATTCTTCTAATTGGTTTAAAAAATATGTTCTCAAAAAATGTATGCAACTGTGACAATCTCTTTCCAATCTCATGAATGCTCACAAATAAATAGATTCTATGAAAAGATGAAACGTTTTGTATGTAAGTCTCTATTTTAACGAAAAAAGCAAAATATGTGGTTATAATTACGCGAATATGCACCAACAGGAAAAATCAGCCAAATATGCACTAATATACGATACTAATATGCACTAATATCCGTATTAATCTGTATAGCGTCATGATGTAACCAAATGTCAAGATATTTTACTTAGCTATGTCTTGAAGTAACGGAAAAAAATATGCAAAGTCATAGAAATCCGCTCCCTAGTAATAACTTTTCCTTGATTCCCTAGTGATCGAGAACATCGTGGCGTGCCCGCACGGGCGCTCCACGGAGGTGTTCATCGAGGCGATCCGCCTGACCAACTGCACCTTCTGGGGACACCCGGGCACCGTGGTGGACACCGCCTTGGGGTAGGCAAGCGCGCGCGCACTCACGCTATTGATTGATTCGTTCATTGTGATTCTGGGCGCGTCAACTACTTTGGTCATTAGTCCCGTACGTGTAGTGCGTGTTTTTGCACGGGAGGTGGCGGTGGTCTTCCCCCGCTGGATGACCAGATCGGGCGCCGACCTACCGTCGGCTAACGGGGTATTCCCTAACCAGGTATTTCCCACCAGTGGGGCACCGCTCCAGCCGGGACAAGTTCTAAGTCCCCGACCGGTCTCCCGGAATGTGTGGTAGTGTAGTGCATGTTAGTGTAAGTGTGTGTGTGTAAGGGGTGAGGATATGATAAGGAAGAGGAAGGAAAGATCGTGCGCGGTTCGTGGCCCGTTTGTTAGGGTACTGCTCCGGCATTCACCTGGTGTTGATCAGGAAAACCACGGAAAACTACCGATCAGAGCAGTCGACCGCTAGAATTCTCCTCCCGACAGCGACTGAATTCTACCTAGCTGAAAAGCTAGTGTTTTTAAATCCTGCCGCTGTCAGGACTCGAACCTAGGACCTCCCAGTCAGAGGCGCTGCAGTGATCAGTTGATGCACTGAGCAACTGCTCCCGGTCACGCTGTTACCAGTCCCATTTTTCACATCAAGCTATATCTTTTCGCATAAGCAAAAATGTTTACATCACATCCAACAATAAATGCACAATCTGCACCTTACACTGATTGTGGCTTAATCACCTACAAGACAATAATAAAACCAGCCCTCACATATGCCTGCCCGATCTGGAACAACGCCGCTTGAACCAATCTAAATAAAATGGAAGTGATTCAAAATAAAGTTCTCAGAAAAATTATTATATCAAATATATCACCCATAAACGACTGTGTAAATCTTATAACCCATAAATGCTCTTCATCGTTCCCTCAGTCTCGCAGTACAACCAATCTTCCAACTTCGTAAAACATTTCATCAAATAGGATAAGATCACGATTCCCTGGACTCTCTTTGACCTCCTTAAAGCATTTACCCATCATTCACTAAGCTTCCTCCATAAAACCCCACCCACTAACCCCACCCTTTAAAAACAATCACCTATAACTGCTTACACTGACCTCTGCAGAGACGTGTGGACTGGCTAATAAAAGGATTTATCAGATCCCTGAGAAAGGAGATAACTAATGCAGATGTCCCTCCCTGAATGTTCATGTGTAAACATTTGTATTATGAACTCCCTTAAAATGCAGAAATGCTGAGCAGGCAGAAACAAATAAAAAAAACTATCTTTTCATTACTGTTCAGAAGTCGAACATGCACATACGCCGTGCGGGCATAGTGTTTGTGAAATAGTATATAAGTAGGTGGCGGATTTTGATGACCTAAAACATCGCCAAAAATGATCTATAAACTGCTCTTAAAATGTTTTTAAAATGCCCTAAAGCAAAGATAAATTCTGTAAAAAGTTTTATAAAAACCAGTTAAGATGATCAACTCAAGCTGTTGGATAAGTTACTGATGTAATCAAGGCTTCTTCCTTTCGAGCAAGTGAACTCAGATTGCAATTTTTTTTTAATTGAGAAGGAGTTAGGACAGTAGTATGGTTTAGGACACATGAGATTGTCCGGGAATCGAACCCAGACCTCCTCGGTGAAAGGCAAGCGACTTTCGCTCCGAGCCACTAGTTGGCTTGACCTTAGATTACATACTCAAAGCGGCTGACATTACAATTTCTGAGCGAAGAAATCGAATAGGCTACTCAGGAATTCTGTGAAAAAAATTGTTGCATCTTGTAAATATTGTTTGAAGCAAGTACCGTTAAAATGATATTAAAATCGATCATGCGACCAGAAAAAATGCTTTAAAAATGACGGAAAAAGTTAAAAAATGACTTATTAGTCAAAATAGACGGAAAATACAAAAAACGTGTTATATAAAAATGTCCTTTTGTCATAACATAAAATGCACATCTGAACTAAAAATCCTTGTTCTAAAGTGAAAAGTAAAAAAAAACAAAACATTTCATTAAAATCCGCCTACTAAAGATAAGTATTTGAGGCCAAGTTAATCGATGTGAAATATTTAAAACTAAAGCTAATTTTTATTTTTTTTACTGAGATTTCACTACAACTCCAAAGGTACGAATCCACACCATATATTATAATGTATAATCATTATCACCAATTTTGCTACTAGTTTCGAATGTTCATATTTTATTTCTAATACCCTCGCACAGATTCTTAACTATCAGACCAATCAGTTCCGATTTACGGTTAGGCATTGAAACTGCAATTGGGCATCACGGAGAGGAAATTTTAGCTAAGATACAGTAAATTACCACCAAATCGTAAACTCAATTTTGGTTCACAAAAATAATAATGGAAAAATACGTAATAATGAAAACAGGCTGTAATAGTTACAATCAACTGAAATCTGATGGAAAATTAGTATTGGTCGTGTTCACTACACTTCACAGTTCCACGTTGGATTATGCAGCCGTGCACTTCACTGCACGACTTTAAATCACTCATTTAACATTTTTAATCGCAGCAAAATATACCTCATATATAAATTACGGATATCTAAAGAAGTTTCTTGTTCAAAATCTCGCCCTTCCTTTGTCTCGCGATAAGCAAGTGTTTGTTGCCGTATTAACTTTACTGAGGTTTTTTAAACTGCACGTAACGCAGGTATATCATCGCTTTTCTATCACAATTTTCTAGGAGAGGAATTCTGTACTGGCTGCAACAGGCCGCTTCGTATACCATGAGACTGCATACCCGAGATAAACACACTAATTCTTTGGCGGATTTTATAAAAGACGGGGGGCAACCCCTGGAGTAGTGGTGAGCTTCACTGCTGAGCGTGGAGTTTAAATACCCGTGTAAGCATGTGGACTTTGTTGTGGCGAAAGCCGGTTAAGAGCAGAATTTCAAGGGGTTCTCCCATTTCCCCAGCTTCAGTCCACCATCGCTCCATCATCAATCGTGTCATTTTTCACAATCACCTATTCATCAAATCATTCATATTTTCCAGGCATAACCGTAGGTTTAGGGCCTGATATAATAAAAGAGAGTTCTAAACGACCTTTGCATGTCAGTTATAGTCGGTGCGCCACAGCTAAATGCGTTTCCGTTTCTCGCAGCATTGTGTCGAACGGGATGCTGCTGCGCTACCTGACGCCCACCAAGGAGGACTGCACGGCCAAGAGCTGCTCGCCGCTGCAGCTCCACAACGAGCGCCTGCCCGCGCGCGGCTCCTTCGTCGTCGCCACCTCAGGCACCCAGCCCTTCTGCAGTGAGTAGCGCCGCGCGCCGCGCCGCACCGAAATGTTTTCGCCGTTTCCTTTACTTAATTGTTTGAATGAGAATGAAAAAAAGTTGCTGTATTGCACAGCGACCCATGGATCGATACATCCCGCCTCGTAAGATAGATGAATCTGCAGCTTATAATTGGGCACTAAGGAGGATATGATAATTAAAATCGATAAAGAAAACTAATACAGTAAAATCTGTCTAAGCCGGAATCGATCGGGGCACAAAATATTCCGGTTTAGGGAGGTTCCTGTTTTATGCAAGGTTGTCTATTTTATGACACTTGTGATATTGTAGTTTCTGCCCTGAAAGTAGTAAATTACATGCCTTTATTATAATTATCAAAATGCATTAACATATAACGTATTTATGGAAGAAATCACCAATAAATGAATATTAAAAACACTCCTCATTGACAGCTTCTAAGTTGAAAAATACACTTTACTGGCTGTTTTTGGACATTTTGCTGATTCTTTCAAAACACAACGCGTGACAACCCAGTATACTATGACTTTCTGATACCCTCGCATGGCCTTGAGCAATGCGCAGGGGTTATGATTTTTAACACGGGGCGTGAATAGAAGCCATGCCCGTACATCTTCCCACGCTCAGAAAGTCGGGAGAGATGGAATTCCCCTACAACCTACATCTTGAGAGACTAGCGACATCTAGGTAGAATTCTACACTGATAGGTGAAACCCCTCTCCTTCTGCCACTGACTGCCACGATTAAATCGCGTGTCATAGTAATAGAGAATTTAAAACTAGCTTGCAGATGAATTCATTTTATTAAGAACATCTGTTGTCTTTCTGCCAATTGCATTAAACTCAGAGGAATTCCCTTTTATAAAGATTTTTTCCCCAGCAGGACAAAAAAAGGTCCGTTTCAGCATTGCAGAGTTTCCGTTTTATGCTGTATAAAATGCCCTTTAACTTCATGGGCTGGAGAAAGTTTCCAGTTAAGGTAGGTTTCCGGTTTGTACAAGTTCCGGTTTAGACAGATTTTAATGTATTTTTGTGTGAATCACTGCTCTGATTTGTTAATACCGTAAGCATTCTTAAACACTAATGATCTTCATTTCATGAGTGGAATAGTATTAATGAGTCTGGTTGCAGCTGCCGTGACTCAGCCTAACTCAAAGACAATTTAAATTTAGTATCTGTTTTCTGTGTTAGTGTATTTTTTGCTTAATCGCGAACCAGTCACCTTAGGATCACGCAAACGTGCAACTGTACCACCGAAGCCCAGTCTTATTTTACCGGGAGTAACTGCACGTAATCTCTTACTTTTTGCGGATCAGTATTTCCATGATGAATCCATTTTGAAACCCCAAGGTTGTTAGCCCTCGGGGGATGAGATATGAAATAGTGATGAAGGATGAATGGACGATTACAAACATACAGACACCCACAAACATCTATGCCCCGGGTGGGATTCAAACCCGTGATCCTTCAGGCACGGGCAGCTACGGCTCTTTGGCCTTAATGACCTCGGTTACTCCGCCCGGCTTAGTGTATTTTTATTTTTTTAAATCTATTTATTTATTTATTTATTTGGTTTTATTTTCTTCCTCTATTTTTTTTATTTCTTTTTTAATTATGTTATTATTATTATTATTATTATTATTATTATTATTATTATTATTATTACCATCATCATCACTTTTTCACTTCTCCCTCGCGAGGGGGGGGGGGAACATTCGTCTGCCGTAGTCACTTGGGTTAGGCTACTCGTACGGCTCCGGCGAGCAAGTTGTCCACGGCTCCGGCGAGCACAGAATCCACTGTTGGTGGATTCTGTTGGTTTAATCAAGGTCTTATCCCAGGAACGTTCTTACTAAATAACATGTATCCATAAATTACCAATTTTTGCATTGTCATCAGCAGTTTTCCAGCTCCTAATTACTGGAGTAGACGCTTTTTCGATTTTAACACTACTAACGAGCTTCTTTATTTCATTTGCCAAATCCTCATGTTTACTAATCTTTGTATTATTATTATTATTATTATTATTATCATTATTATCATTATTATTATTATTATTATTATTTTAATATTTAAACCACGAGTCTATTAGCCAATGTAAATGTGCAGTGTACATTTACAATTTTGCAGTAGACACACGTCTAGAGCAAAGTATAGAATGTAAGTTAAGAATATAAGGTTACATTTGTAAGCACCCCCTCCACCACCACCTATGTAAGACTGTCAAGCATTATAAAAGCATTAAATGGATGTTGATGCGCTTGTTGCAGTCTCGGAGCCCGAGGTGGACGGGCGCATGGCGAAGGCGCTGGGCGCGGTGCGCGGCGTGGGGCGCGAAGCCATCGGCGCGCTGGGCGGCTTCGCCGGCACCCTCGGCTGAGCCACGCCCCCTCCGCACCTTCCTTCCTTAAACAGTTCCCTCCCGTCGGTCCCTGTGTGTCAAAACAGATCCCCCCCCCCAACACTCCACAGTTGAAGAAATCGCATCAGCCCAATCAGCACGGGCTTCAACACTTCAAATTGCCGGTCGTAAGGGCCCTGACGGCAAGCTCCATTTCTGCTCACAATCTCAGCTCTCCACGAATTTCAATGTGGGTTTGCGGCGGGTTGGGTGACATCACCGGCACCCTCAGCTGAGCCACGCCCTTCACAGCCCTGCTCCTCCCTTATCCAGCTCCCTCAAGGCATTCTCCAGTACAAAAAATCAGCACGAGATTCAACACACTTCAAGACGCCGGTCGTACGGTTCCCGACGGCACTCTTCATTCCTGGTCTCATTATCACCTCTCCGCGAACTTCAGTGAAAACCTTCGGAGCTCTGGGTGGCATTACCAGTTCTTCAGCTTAGCCATGGCCCTCACACCCCTTCCCCTCCTTACACAGCTCCTTCATGGCACTCTGAAATACAACTTCTGAAACTTCATCAGTTCAAACAGTGCGTGTTTCAAGATCTTGTCGCCGGTCGAATGTGCCCTGGCGGCTATCTCCGCTCCTGTTCGCAGTAATGGCTCTTCACGAACTTCGAACGTCATGTAACATACCGGCACCATCGGCTCAAACACGACGCGCCTCCACTCTACCCTTACCTCTCTCTCATGACCAGTGCTGGGGCTAGACGATTTTGGGCCCGGGGCAATGCCGAAACGTAGCCGTCCCCCTCTCCGAAAAAAATAAGTATGTGGAAGTTATATCAAGAAACTATGCGAGTTATTTTATTTCAAAAAATAACAATTACAACGTTTAAGCAAGAAAAAGTTTTTGAAAACATTTTAAATAATAGTTTTAAGTAAAAGTATTTAGTCATCAAATAATACAATTTCCAAAGTGAGCTTCAAGCACTAAACATTTTGCTGTGCTCAGTTGGTGTTTAATAAAATCACTTGTTATTAAATACATGAAATAATCAATATGGATTTTAGTAGATCCCATTTAAATGTTACCGTCATTTGATTACATACATTTTTCCATTTCATTGATACATACATATGTAAATGTAACTCTTATCTGAAACATACATATATTGGAATTTGTATAGAAAATTACTTTTTGTCAACGATTAGCAATTATTTCATTACTTTATTTTCAACATTGGAAATATTATTTAATTTTTTACTACAATCGTATTAAATCGATGCTAAACTTATGAATCTGTTTACACGTATTGCTCTTAATAACACATATTATATTATATTAAATTAATAATAATTTATTACTTTCAATTTGTACATAATTTATTTCGTTTTTAGTTTTTTTAATATTTTTTTCCCATCGAACCCGTGCCCTTGCCTTGCGGAGCCCCGGGCGATCGCCTGGTCTGCCCATGCCTAGCGCCGGCACTGCTCATGACACTCGGCAGTTCAAAAAACCTCAGCAAACAAGGAAAATGTTTGAAATGATCATTGGATGTCACTAATCGCGTGGCCACTGACGTAAATGCCCACACGTGAATTACCTCAACGTTCTTGAAGAATAACTTTCCGAAAAAAGTCGTTGCGCCCCAAGGATATCATGGAAATTGCATTTCTTAATTGTAGTAACACGTCTTTAGTGTGCACCTTCGGCACGATAAATGACATTATCGGTACCTTCAACCACCCCACTGCCCCTCCCCAAACAGCCTCCCGACTATCTGCAGTGTAAGTTCAAGTTGCCTCGACATTATTTATCAAACCATACCGAACGTACATAAACAACACAAGTTACTGGCTGCTGTCGGCAATAGCACTTCCATCACTCTGTAATATCATTGCGCGAACATTATTGAAGACCATGGTCACTGGAGACCATGGTCATTAGAGAACATGGTTCTGCTTCTGCTTAAAATTCATACGCGTTTCTCGACTCAAGAGTTATTTGGACGGGATGACAAGTCATGAAACACTCATATGCTCAGCCTTTGTTCTATACATCAGAGATATTTGACCTGTCCAAGTTATAAGGAGATTGTCAAACATTAGTAAGTTGAGTCTAAAAACGACTCCACCATTAAGTTAATTAATGGATATGAAAACTATATTTTTGTACATTACTCAATGTTTGTTGAAGGTGTTAGACATTCAACGTGAGCGGTAGCACTCTGCTGTTTTCACAACAGCATTACGAAATTAGCTATTAATCTTTGCTATCTAAGATGCCACCAAATTAACTTGGATTTCAAGCACTCATGACAAAAAGACACGGAGAAAAATGTGTAAAAGACTTTATTCTTTCAAGTCATGTGGAACACAAATTGAACGAATGATGTTTTGATTTCGGAATTTTACAGAAAACCACCCTAATACCAATTGTGCATTGCCAATAGAGGAGCTGCCCAGGTCGGCAAATGTTTATATGGACGGCTAAATTTTCACATAAAAAAATTAATGAAATAAAATTAAATTTATGAAAATTGTAAAGCGGAGTTTTAAACTAGTTTAATTATATAAAAAATTGAAATATCAAAACTATAGTTCCTCAAAAAAGTTCCAAAAATTCCAACATTACTCAAATATAATAAAAAAAATTGAATTCATGTTTATATATTTTTCTTGAACATTGGAAATATTAATATAAGTTTGAACTGGATGTGGGGTAACAATTCACGTATTGCCTAAGGTGAAAGCAGACTAAATCAGCCAATGCAACCACATTCTGCAATTTCAAGGCTTCTTTCCATGACCACGTTCCTACTCGTAAGCTAATGAAAGAAAGAAAGAGAATTTTGCACTTGCCTCAATTGCTTTGTTTACGTTGCGATTCAACATTTTAGAATCTCCAAGGGTAAAACATGACAGACAACTACAAAATGAAGACATCGACCGCAAAAGAAGAAGCAGAGAAAAAACATCCAGTGGTGACCACGAGACGTGTAGTTTGCAACCATATGAACACTTCTTCAGTGGATCGAACTTGGATATTCACATGTTTACACGTATTGATCCTCAATTTACACATAATTTACTGACTGTTTTGAGATTCATACGCTTTTAAAATTGTTTTTAATGATTGCATTTGATTTTCAAACCATCAGTCTTTATGCTCGATCCTTCGCTTAAAATTACTATTTTCCATTATTTTGATGATTCATGTGAATATGTTCTGATATTTATAATTTTTTCTAGTAAAACATTAGAGCAAAACTCTTCTTATTTTCAGTCTATAAATGTTTAAAAAATAATTAACACATTAAAGCTTTATGCATTTTGTTTATGTTTTTTCCTCTAATTTCTTACACCAGAAGTTAATACAATGCTTGTAATGAATTGCCAATAAATAAGGTTTCATGAAAATTGTAAACACAAGTACCGAAGTAACTACCGAATAATTTATTTATTATAAGAAGCATATTAACAATTAGAATTGTCTTTGTTTTCTTTTACCCCCATTATTACAAGATTATTTCAATTTACATTATTTACTATCAGATTAAACAATTCAGATTTGGAATTGGATGTAAATGGAATTATGTAAAATATATAATCGAAAATGTTAAATTATTTCAATAATAAAATATTTTAAAAATTGATTATTAACATTTCCAATATGGCGAAAACAGGTCCAACATTGAAATTGTGGATATTTCTTCAGATTTTGTATGGCATGCATTGAAATGTAATGCTGCTTAATCGATATTTCACGTTACTCAGACTTTCGTTATACTCAGACTTTCAAATTGTCTTATTGGCGTCTTTCAAACATACAACCGGCTGAGATGTCTCAGGGAAGCAACCTATGTCACTGCAGTGCCTCTGACCGGGAGGTTCTAGAGTTCAAGTTCCTTCGGTGGCAGGAATTTTGGCTACATAGGAAACTAGCTTCATAGCTAAGTCTAAGTTCTGCCGCTGACTTAAGAATTCTAGCGGCTGGCTACTCTCAGAGCTTAGAGCTTATCCCCGCTACGCCGGCTACGGTCAGCGCTGGATCTCACCATTCAGCGGGAGAAGTTCACCGTCACACCCATAATAAAAACATGCACTACACGAACGGGACTAATGATCATAGAAGTTGACACGCTCGGAAACGAAATAATCAATCACATATTCGAGCCCACAACGACGAAAAACTATATTAATGTAATTATAATTGTATAAAATAAAGTTTAATAAAATTAATAGTTTTTAACTTTATGGTAGTAATTAAACATAAACCATATTTCAACGGACCAAAACAGCGTTTTCGGTTCTGCGTTATTTCCATTGGCTTCCGGAAGACAATTTTTGTGAATTAATTGATTGATTGGTGTTTTCTGAAGCGTCAACTGCTAAGGTATATTAGTCTCGTAATTGTAGAGCATGATTTTTATAGTGTGAGGTGGCTGTGAACTCCCCCCCTGGATGGTAATATTCGGCACCGACATACACGTCGACTTGCAAGGCTTTCCCAAACAAGTGCCTCTCACTAGTCGGACACGCCAGCCGGTAATTGATAGTTGTAGTGCATAAAAGTGTGTGCGTAGGTTGGGGGTGAGGATAGGAGAATAAGAGGAAGAAAATATAGCGTACGGCTCGTGACCTGTTTGTTAGGGTACTGATCCGGAAATCACCTGGTGTTGGCCGGAGAAGCCACGGAAAACTACTGATCAGAGCATCCACCAGCTAGAGTTCTCTAGACAGCGACTGCCACCATCGGGAAAATCCTGCCACCATCGGGACTCGAACCCTAGGATCTACCGATCAGAGGCACTGCAGTGACATGAATTGATGCCCTGAGCCACATAATTCGGTACGAAGTGAATTTGAGATATGAAATAATTCGAGTAATTAAAGTTCGAACTATCCAGATTCAACTCCATATTAAACTGAAAATGAAGAAAGCAGGTAAATAATTAAAACGGTCAGGTGGATGTCAACCAGCTTGGAGAGCGCAGAGGTTTCCTGGAATACCTACGATAAGTCCAATCACGCACGAAATGAACGTGAAGTATTTGGCGTTCAGTGCTCACGCACTGTCGACGGGCCTCCGCACGCTTGGCCTCGAGTGAAGAGTCTGCGCACACACGACCTTTCGATGGCAAGTGCAGCTTGGAAAGCCTCACGTGCGCGTGGTCGAATATTCTCCGAGAACGGTGATCAGTAGGGGGCGCATCTAAAACATCGCCAAAAATAATCAATAAAATGCTCTTAAAATGTTTTCAAACTGCCCTAAAAGCAATCAAAAATACGTAAAAAATGTGATCAAAACCAATTCAGATGAACAACTTAAGCTGCTGGTTATGTTACTGATGTAATGAGGCTGTTTCTATGCGTTCAAGTGAACTCAACTTTCAAACGTTTGGTTTGGACTGTTCTTTACGAGAAAATCTCTGTCTTTAGTTATCCCGAAATCGGCTGAATCGACAATGACGATGAGAGAGGTGTCACAGGAACCTTTGATTATATACTCACAATGGCTGACATTACAACTTCTAAGCGAATAAATCGAATAGGCTACCAGGTATTGATTCTCAGGAATTCTATCGAGAACATTTGTTGCATCTCGTAAATTTATTTGAAGCAAGTACCATTAAAATTACACTAAAATCGATAAAATCAGGAAAATGCTTTAAAAAAGACGGAAAAATTATTTATGAAATCGAAAGAAAATGACATTTGATTAAAATTCGCTCCCCAGTGATTAGTATAGTCACTCAATACAAATCAAATCATTTGTAATATGCGCTGGAGACAGCTGCTCAGCACATTACAGCAGTCACAGAAGAAAAAAGTCGAAAGCAAATGACAATATTAGTCACGGTCACTACTTCGAAGACAATATTAGAAAGGACTGTAAGGAGGAAAACCCACGAGAAGTGGACATGTACTTTTGTACGTCGAAGCATTACTTGCAGGTGAATGTTAAGGATTCATTCAAGGAAAATCCTTCTTGCTTTGAAAGCGGCAAAGCTCAAGCGGAAAAATCTGCATAATGAACAAAAATGAAAATAATGTATAATTTAGAAGAAATGACAATATGGAACATAATAAATGCTACGACATACTGGGTACGTCGGAAGCTGAGAGTGATTATGTCACTTGATTATCTGTCGTCCGAAAACATACCGATTATTCTCCTTGAAAACGTTAATTTTTATTTCTAACAGTGCTTTCGTGTGACGAGAATTTATAAAAATATTTTGATGTTTCAATTTAAATAGGTGAAAGAGTATACTACCATCTTCTTCCATGCTTGGTAACTAATAAAAAATGTATCAACGATTTTTGCCGATACATAGCACTACAGACATCAACGGGTACAGCTATGTAATATAAAGCTTTTTCGGAGATCAGGCACTGTACTCCAGAAAATAAACATTCCACACTCTCAAGTAGTGGTGTTTTAAATGACTGAACTTTGATGTGCATCACTTACGTTGTCCAGGTACTGTGGTGCAGGGTACTTAGGACGCAGGTACAATTTCTGAGACACGGGAGAAATTTTCACACTCACCACGACACCAACCTACTTTCTTCGAATTTTTTTAAACTTAGTTTTCCTTACATCCCAGTCTAATTTATAATGGTATGCGTTCAACCATGAAACTTTAAGATTATGATATTGGACAATTTCTTTCACGACTAAATAACAGATTGAGTTGAACATCTTGTAATACAGGTACGATGTTTATAATATGTAACTAAGAAGTAGGTCAATTTGATCTAGTACTTGAAAACGACGAGAAATATTCGTCGAAACGTACAAATTAAGCAATTGAAAATATAACAAGATAGCATTAACTGTCTTTAAATTTAATGGGATAATTTAATAATAATAGAAACCTAAGGTAGCGGATTCGATTGATTGATGTTTCTGGACGCGTCTACTGCTACGGTCATTAGTTTCTTTCGTAAAATGAATGTTTATTACGGAAGGTAGCAGCGTTCCTTGCTCACTGGATGGTTAAGATCTGTCTCCAGTCGAAGACACGTTGGCTTGCGGGGAGTTTCCAACTCCAGGTGTCGTCCCCCAGCTTTATCAAGCTCTGCGCCGCCGACTGATCTCCTGGCATGTACCGTAGAGAGTTGCTTGTAAGTATGTGGAGGGGGGGTACGTATGAGTCTTTAAGGGGAGAGGAGAGCAGAGGACAAGGAAGAGGAACACATCGCGCGCGGAGGAAGGACAGATCGCGCGCGGTCCGTGGCCCGTTTGGTAGGGTACTGCTCCGGCATTCGCCTGGTGTTGATCGGAGATACCACGGAAAACTACCGATCAGAGCAGCCGGCCGCTAGAATTCTCCTCCAGAGAGCGACTGAATTCGACCTAGTTACCGGTAGCGGTAGCTCAGTGCATCAACTGATGTCACTGCAGCGCCTCTAACCGGGAGGTCCTAGGTTCGAGTCCTGAGGGCGGCAGGATTTTCGACACTAGCTTTTCAGCTAGATCGAATTCAGCTCCTGTCTGGAGGAGAATTCTAGCGGCCGGCTGCTCTGATCGGTAGTTTTCCGTGGTTTCTCCGATCAACACCAGGCGAATGCCGGAGCAGTACCCTACCAAACGGGCCACGGACCGCGCGCGATCTGTCCTTCCTCTTCCTTGTCCTATCCTCTCCCCTTACACACACACACTTACACTAACATGCACTACACTACCACATAATCCGGGAGACCGGTCGAGAGCTTGCCCCGGCTGGGGCGGTGCCCCGCTGGTGGGAGAGTCCTGGTTAGGGGGATATCCCACTAGCCGACGGTAGGTCGGCGCCGGGTCTCACCATCCAGCGGGGGAGGATCACCGCCTTCTCCCGAGAAAGAAACATGCACTACACTGACGGGACTAATGACCGAAGCAGTTGACGCGCCCGGAAAAACGAAAAAAACAAACCAAATCGACCTAGTTACTTAGCTAGTGTCGAAAATCCGCCACCATGGGGATTGGAACCCTAGGACCTCCCGATCAGAGCCCCTGCAAATTCAGCGGATGTGTTCAGAGCGGAGTATGCTTTGATCTAAAATCAACCAGTGTTCAGGTTCGAGTTGCGCTACGGCATGAGATTGTGGGGAAACGTGTCGCATTTAAACTCTCAAACCTTATATACTAATACATCTCATCCCCCTTAATCAACCCTACAGCCATCATTCAGTGAAAGGTAATGGCAAACCACCACTGATATCACCCCCCCCGGAAAGGAAGAGTATAAAGTGGTAAGCCTCCTCCCTCGCTTATGCTTATACAGCATTCAGCGTTATCAAATCAAACATTGGCAATTGCACAATCAAATGTAGAGGAGATTTACGGAAGAAAAGAAGGAAGGAAAGAAATAAGGAACGAAAAAGGAAAGAAGGATGGAAGAAAGAAAGAAAAAAGTAAAAAGGAAACTAGTGGTGTCACTGCAAGGTGTAGACTTTCTCCCACTAGTTGGTTTCCTTATCTCCTCATTCTGCGCTATCTTTTCGGTTTTGACGCGCCCTCTTCTCAGCTGCGATCTATTGGCGCTTAAAACACTTGTTTTTGATGTTCTCTCAATTTTTCGGACCCCTAACAGTAGAACTTAAGTATGACCTAAATAATATTACATAGAAGGGCAAAAACTCATCCTGTATGCATATTTTCATTGGACAATTTGGAGCCGTTTCAAAGAAAATGTAACAAAGTTTCTGAAAAAGCGCGTATTGAAGCTCATTTTCACCGAAAACTTTACAGTTTTCGAGAAACTTAATAAAAAATTATTTGAAGAAATTCTACTAAAAAATGCGACAATGCATAAGAAATACTGATAATGAAAATATTAACGACGTGAGAGATTTTCAAAAATATGCACTTGTGTAATTTTGAAAAAAAAAACCAGCAAAATTGCGTTCCTGTCTTCTTATACAGTGGGGTTAACACAATCCATTGAAAAAAATAGAGCCGTTTTCGAAAAAATGGCGTTTGAGCATTTCTGAAAATGCGGAATTTCGAGCTCATTTTTACAGAAAAACTTTAGATTGATTAATTGGTGTTTCCGGGCGCGTCAACTACTAAGGTCATTAGTGGCTTAACTGCAGCGCGTGTTTTTTATTGTGAGAGGTGGTTGTGATCTTGCTAGGATGAATGGCGAGAACCGGCGCCGAACTTACACGTCAGCAGGCGGGATTATCCTCAATCAGGTATTTCCCACCACGGGGGCACCAACCCAGCCGGGACAATCTCTAAGATTCCAACTGGTCTTCCGACTTGGTGGTGTAGTGCATGTGTGTGTGCGTGTTTGTGTGTGCGTGTGTGTGTGTGTGTGTGTGTAAGTAAGGGGTGAAGATAAGACAAGGAAAGAGAAGGAAAGATCGCGCGCGGTCCGTGCCCTGTTTGTTAGGGTAGCGTAAACATTCGCCCGGTGTTGATCGGAGAAACCACAGAAATCTACATATCAGAGCAGCCTGCTGCTAGAATTATCCTCCAGACAACGGCTGAATTCTATGTAGCTATCTAGTTAGTGACAAAAATCTTGCCACCGTCGGGAACTGAACTCTAGGTCCTCCTTCCGGTCAGAGGCACTGCAGTGACACAATTTATGCCCTGAGCCACCTACTCAAATAGAAAACTTTTGAGTTTTCGAGAAACTTTGGAAGACATCATTTGAAGCACTCAACACATATGCCATAATGTACACAAATCGTCGTTAATGTAAATATTAACGAGGTGAGAGATATCAAATAAATTACATCTGTGCAACTGTTGAAAAAACAAAAGAATACAGCAATCTGGCGTTTGTGTCATCTTACAGAGTACATTTATCACTATTTCTACCACACGTTTTAAAAAATGCAGCCGTTTTGAGAAGTTCTTAATACTTTTATTGTCCATATTTAAGTCAAAATTACGCGAAAATTACAATTTTAAAAAAATATATATTTGTCCACAATTAAAGAACTAATTGTGGAGAACAAATTTCAATTGAAGAATAAATATCTTCAATATTGTATTAGGAAGACACCGAAAAAATTAAAAATTTAGTTATTTTTGAAAATTCAGTGTTAAAGTTAAAATTGGATCTATTCCCTATTTATAAGCGGATTTCACTCTCTTCTTACAAGAAATTTAAAGAAAAATGTTTGTGCCAATTATGGGAAAATATTGAGAATGTTCCACGGGCTTCATGACGCCCCCAAAATTAGAGAAAGTAATTCAAAATCGCACACCTTCGAGTGGGGTCAGAAGGACTGGAGGTATTCAATTTGGAAAAAAATCCTACGCATAGTTAAGGTGTTAGTAACAGACCGACAGATGGACGGACCGACACACACAACGACAGACGGACGGACAGACAGGCGTTTTGACGTAAACCAATTTTTTGGTGTCAAGGATCCACAAATCGTGGATTCTGACTAGAAGTGAGTTAGAGCAAGTAATTTACTATATATTGGAACAATATTTATCCACTTTTTCTGAATGAAGGCCCCACAATACCAGATTTTTTTGTCAAAAAGCCGCCGTTTTGGCGCAGCAATACATAACTTTCTCTATACTAACTGTACTATTCCGTGTATGCATATGTATACTAGAAAGTAAAAAAAAAGAGAGGAAGGAAAGAAAGTTAGCAAGCCTGAAGGAAAAAGGCAAAAAGGAAGGAAGAACCTCGCGCGGCCCGTGGTTTTCCGCAGCCGTGTTTGTTTGCTACGATAATACTGCAGTGGGTGAAAGATATCATTTCCTCTGCGATAGCCTTTCCCCTATGGAACACAGCCGGGAGCTATCTGGAACTGATCGGGAAAGCACCAGAATCGAATCGAAGTGCACAGTCCCTAACACTAACAGAACTAACCAACTTACTATAAATATTGTATACAAATATGTGTATTTCGTCATGAAATGAAAGACGTTTTCGTTTAAGTATTTTGTTGAGAGTATTTCCGGTTTAGTTGAATAATTAACTATTTAGGCATTAAATATAATAACAATATATTAACATAGACAAAATAAGAATGAGGAAATATTTGTGAAATTGATAACAGACTTGCTACTTGTTTAAGAAAAGTCGTTGATTAAAGGAAACAAACGTCAATAATCTTAAAAAGTTGACATAAAAATATGCATTGCATATCCATTGCGAATAATAATTTAACAAGTGTATGATGTTTCTTCTAATGAGAAAGGCAATCATTTCGTAAGATGATTTCTAATACGACTTATACGATCGTAATGAAAACTACATTATTTTTCTCTCTTTATCTTAACCCACGAAACGCTTCTAGCTCATGATTTCAAAAAACATAATGAGTTGTTGTGATATGAGCTCAAAATTCTACTTCGTTTTTGAATTCGACATTGCAAAATTAATTATTTTAAAATGAAATTTAATGAAAACATTTTTACGCCTGTCGTCTTAATGTTAGAAAAGGCAAACGAAGTGGAGACTAATACTATAGGACTGAGAACCGAGAAAAAATGAAGAAATCCAGAAATAAAGAAATCACAAAAAGATTGTGCTGGCGTTTTAGCAATGTCTACGAAGGTAAATGCCAATATTATGTTTTCAAATAATATCTAGGAGAACAGCACAAGCTGACATTTGCCTTGTTAATCGCTACCTATTGAGGAGCCTACTATCTTCTCGTCGGTCTTTCCCTTTCTCTCCTCTTCTTCCAAAATGCCTACCGTCTTCTGTTGGATTTCTAAATTCGGTACCTTTTCTAACTATTCTCTCACTTAAGATACCCGTAAGCAGTGAAGTTACTGCTCATCTAAAAGCAATTGATCCGGTGCATGTTGCGACCTGACGTGCTGGCTCTCTCCGTTCAGAAGAATTCCACAATTCTCTCCGTTCAGAAAACTTCAAATAATTATTTGATTCTTTATTACTCCAGAATTGTAAAGAATAACATTCTAATATTCTGTACTTAGGAAAACCCTACGTACATTATACACAAAAAAATATCGTCTCTATCACGAAAATGCAATCTTCTGTAGTATGATACATATTTTTTCTATTCGTCTCTTATATCAAAACACTAATAGAGAAATTCTTTCAACAAATTCTATTAGCAATAGATGTGATAGTTTACACTCACCAAAAAGTGTTCAAAAACTCGAAAGAAAATTATTTACTCGTGTCGCTATCGTATTTGTGCAACTTGTATTACTGCAGAAGATCAAAACAAAAGTTCAAAAATTCATACTTGCTTACATACTTGCAACAACACGCACTCTGCCATTTGTCGCACTGTCAAACATAAATACTCACGCAAGAAGCTGAAGTGGCAAAATCCTAGTAATTGAAAATAAATTTCAACGCCGATTAACTCTGGAATTCCTATACAATAATAAATTATACAGCAACTTCCATTTTCTCCTTTTAAATAAAAATATCTCTCCTCTATCACCCGTTCATGCATTCGCTTCTCCCTCCTTTCCATCGTACCACTTCCTTCTCTTTCCAGACGTTTTGGGAAATTATTTCTCAGCCTTAAAGCATAGAGGAAAGATCTTTTCACTATATTTAAAGGGCCTGAACAGTTCTGGATAAGAATAGTTTTACCTGTTCGAATTTGTGCACTCGTGTTTAAGATCAACACACATTCGGAATGCGTGCCACGATTTTGTTATCCCCTTCTGGGTAAATTGGGGCATCTGGATCTACAACCTCTTGGTAGAACCTAACACGAAACCTGTCAGCTGATTATCTTCGAACTACGAATAAACAAATGCATTTCAGTTTTAAGCCACAGTAAACTTCCTAGAAAAATCCCGTCAAATGTTTTTAATGATGGATCCAAACGAGATGGGATATGCCTTAATTTATATAACATTTTATCATAACATTACCCTCGACATTAGTGAACAACATTGGTATTTTCTCGGGCCATATCAACACTTACGGCTAATCAAATTAGATGCTTTCACAATCCAGTAATTAAAAATGTCCACAATATCTTCTTGAAAATAAAAATGGTAGCATTATTATACTGAATGGCTACTTTTCATAAGAAATTCTTGAAAATGATCTAGTGATGGTACAGTTGCACATAATTTCTCCTATTGTTTGAAGCTATGATAAGAATGTTATAATATTATAACATCCATTATGCTAACAATTCAGCCATCACTTGAAACTCTCTTTACCAAACAAAACGAGAGGTTTGAAAAAAATATTGAATTTTTGGAAAATTCAAAAACCTGAAATAAAAATGTCTTTCTGTCGTAGAATTCAATATTTTTTTTTATTTTTTATTTATTTTACGTCAAAAAAACAGTTAAAAACTGCGTATGACGTGCTATGGGGAAAAGTGAATTGTGTGCACATTTTCAAAATTCTGTGATCCCTACACTAAGTCATATACTACTTAAATTTTGAATTTTTGAAAGGGAGAAAAAAAACCAAAAAACTCCCATGTAATAAAATCTATTTTCAAGGATAAACAAGCAATAAATTTTGAATTTTGAAAGGGAGATATAAAAGAAAGGAAATATGTTGTGTTCTTTTCTTACAACAAGTATGAAGAAAAAATATTTGTCCAGGCGAGACTTGACTGAACTCGAACGCTAAAACGAGACGAAAATATTTCCTGAGGTACACAGCAATGTAATATATTCTGAGTGCGAAAATAAATTCTTAAACAACATTAAGCGTGAAATTATTTAATGTTCTAATAGTCAGTAATGGATAACATTAAAAAAGAAATCTCTATCTTCAATATGAAGGTGACAGAGACGTTCGAACAAAATTAAATTTTGCAATTTTTTAAAATTCCTGAGGTTTTGTGAAAATTGGGCTTATGGCATGATTAAAGTTTGCCCTATTCGAAAGAAAAAGTTAAGAAAAATATTTGGAGCCACTTGGAGAAAATTTTGAAAATTTCCTTAAATAGGCTTTATGTAAAAAAAAAAACCTTCATACGCTAAAGGGTTCGTTGCAAATTCGAGGGGTTTCAACGTCAGCCAGATCGATTTGTAAATATCCATTTCCGTGAATTTTCGGTTTATGGGATTGGCTAGTGTTGTGCACAGAAACACAGATGAAAATATAACAGACTTTTTCTGTTTCAAGGTCCCCCAAATAGTATTTTTACTATACTACGTGTTCGAAAAAATAATATTCGTTTTGAAGAAAATAATATACGTCAACAGTTTTTCGGCTTGGGAGACCCAAAAAACGTTTTATATCAACATACTGGCACTTTTCCCGGCAACATTACATTACTTGTACTATGTACACAAGAAAGAAACATTGATTCGATTCTTTGCCCAAAGCGAGTATAATTTATATCTACAATAATTTCACTTTATGATGCTTCGAAATTTATTATAAGATTAAAATCCTATTATTATCGCTTTCAATTTATTATAATCTAAGAAGAGCTCTTCTACACAAAACATAATGATTATGAAATACGTAATGTTAAAATGCAAGGTGACGGAGGGATTTATTATATTCAAAGCAGATACGAACAGAGCACACTTCGGGAAAGGCGAAGCGCGGAAACAATTGAAGAACTGAAAACCTGGTGTAACAAAGGTATTTACTTAACACAGCCAACCTTTTAGAGAGGAAAAGGACAGATTTCTATCTATAGTGGAAGAGGGAAGTAGTTTTATTGACATCCTCGCTGCGTCCCGTCTTCCTTGTCTTCTTCCGCTTCGCTTAACTGCCATCTGCGCCATGCACCGCCTCACCGGGCCTCTCTCGTGCCCTCCGCCCTTCCCTCGTGCCGCCCCGCCATGCTCTGCCCTACCCTGACGTGCCCTGCCCTACTCTACCCTGCCCTGGCCTATTCTGCGGTGCCGTTGCTACGTAGTACCTCGTGCATTGCGAATTGAATTAAGTTAACTCAACAAATTAAATTAAATAAACACAAATTGATGGACTTTGAATCATCAGGTCATACATTAATATTTATAGAATAAGAAGGAGAAGAAAAAGATAATGAAGACAAAAAAAGACGGCGAAGTGTATCGCGATAGTGTCATAATTAGTCTGGAAGTTCATTTATTTTACCTCAAATAGGTAAGCAAAACGGCATTTATTTTACTAAAAAAAATGCAAAAAAGACATCTATTCTAGCTAAAGTAGGGGGCAAAGCACAGAACTCATAAAAAATCACCATTTCAAAGTAGTCAGTGTAAAAAATGAAAAATTAAATGATTCACATTTTTATTTTAACTCTAAAATTTACATTAGCACTAACGTGGAAAGAAACTAGCTTTCCTTTGTAATTTTGATCGCACTTGATCACCCGGATGATGACTGCGAATTCATTTTCCTCTACGAAATGCTATTATGCACTCCCTTTTCAATCTTGAAATTGTAGAAGTGAAAATGGAATGGATTTCGGTCTTCGCTTGTGTAATCGCCAGAAGGATAGAGAGAACAAGAAGATACTGTGAAAAGCATAACTAGGAACACATTAATCTTATACAGACAACTCTATCCTCAAATGTGTTCATAGGCCACACACAAACATAGGATGAAATTTCTCGTGAGCGAACAAGTCTAAGCATCAATGAAAAATATCAAAAATCTTCACTGGTATCATTTTCCTTTCCCTTTGAGATTTTTAACACAACCTGACACTGAAGCCTCCGTGTCCACAGAAAGACAATACACGACTGTGCCTTCATTTGGTTCACGATAGCAGGTATGTTTACAACTTGATAGAGGTTGGTGCTAGGAGGGAGAAAATGTAAAATAATAATGAAAAAGGCAGAAAATGCCACAAATAAGGAAGAAAAAGCACGAATAAGGCAACATATCAGAAATAGGCATCAGAAGCTAAAATAGGCAAAATGATAATCGATTAAAACAACTCCAGAGTACAAATAAGTGATTCCTGTTGTTAAATGTCATAAAATCGTAACAATTATGAAAAGGCATTTTGCCAAACTTCCGGGCTCTAGTCATAATATATGCAGCGCGGAATCTAAATGCACGGATTATGCAAAAAAGGTACGGTATAGGCGGCGTTCGGATGCGGTTCTCCAACTCCATATGTTGAGGTAAATTCATGACCGAAACAGAAAACAACCTCCCAAATTGAAGAGGTGCGACCACTCACTTTTAACTTAGTTTTTCATTTTAAAGCCTAATCGATATTCATTCAAGTATTCCATCTACAGATGTTCGAGCCATTGACATGTAGTGTGTTTAAAATAAATTTTTATTATGAACTTGCATAGAACCAATAAATATGTTTTACGAAATGATAATATTTTAAAAAATGTTTAAAGCATTGAAGGCACCATCTTAAGTTCTATTAATCTATTTAGAAATAAATATTTGTAATCGATATATTCATAACTTCATGGAATTTATCACATTCAATAAAAGCAATAAAACGAGGATTAGATGAAGAATTTGCCTTACTTTCAAGTACAGTATTTTATTACTGTATTATTTCGTTTTTTCATCTCCATAAGCCTCATTAATATCTTCGGTAGCCTTGAGGACATGTTTATTAAAATCAAATTACATTTCGCGTACTTACAATATGAATGTCATGTATCAACTGAATCTGCGAAATAATAATATAAATATAATACCCCAAAAGAAGTTCGGGACATAGATTAAGGCTATTTTTTTGAATCTGTCTAATGCATGAATTAGCCGGTCAATGTTTACATTATCCAAAATGTGTGGATAAAGTCCAATGAAGGCAGCTTCGAAGGAAACTTCGAACTTAAGCGGGATGAAGTGTATTACATTAGCAACCACGAAGTGCCAAAGGGAGGTGACGAGCGATAGCGTATAAATAGGATAAACACGAACCAGACTGCAGGTAGAAAGTTGCTAAAACTAGTGAGAGACAAGCGGTGTACTTTCGAGATACCCTGTATCAATCGTATATTTTTATTTACACGATACCCATCTTACACTCACTACATAGAATATTTCAGAATGAATGTTACAAACTTCTAGGGCAAGTAGAGGGGGCGAAAATTATCATTTCTGCGAATGAACATCTAATGAGAACTGCATATAACGAATATTTTGCCTTCTGTACCTCTGACATTTGCCCCTGATCGATAGGCAATTCCGTTTGCATCGATGTTCGACAGGTACATAAAATCTTAACTGCTATACCGTGATCTGCCGAAGATCTGTACGTAAGGAATTGCCTACAAATCACAAGGGCAAATGTCGCATGTGTAACTCCGTTATATGAAATTTCCCACTAGATGTTGACTGGCAAAAAGTAATCATTTTCGAACTCTCTACATGCCCTAGAAGTTGTAACATTTATTCTGAGACTCTTTAACGTGGCGTCTCAAGGTCACGCACGAAAAAGGGACGGCAGACTCCAATAGGGATCTCCAACGTCACTACAGCTCCCACTTTCACGCCCTCTTTACCTCCCTCTCCGTTTTTCGTCCGTGACCTCGAGGTAGCACGTTAAAAAAATGGAAGTTTAGCTCAGTTGACGCATCGCTGCACATTTTTCAGTTGGGGAGACGAGACTCCGGTCTTCGGCTTTCGCGATTTACTTAAAACCAAGTATGCTGATGGCACAATTTCCAAAGCATTTTTTTAAGCGAAAGTACTTCTCGCGAACACACAATGCGCCTCACATTTGGACTCACACTAGTTCAGCCAGCGCCCTAGAGCTGATGCCAACATTAGGCGGATGATGTTCAAAATTATCCATGTGTCGCCATTCATACAGCTTCATCTGAAACGTCACGCTCATGTGCAAATTACCTGATTAATTCGCGAATTAGCCATATCTCGGACTTAAATCATAACATATTCTCTATACTGTTATGTACAATATATTCATATTTGTATGTATTCGGCATTTATGTTTTGTCAAAATTCTCGGAACGAAAAAATACAAAAAACTCTCAAATGATACACATAACGTAATAAATGCGATGGAAAGTAACTGAGCATTTCCAGGAGTTCGTGTGTATCGGGCTTCACTGGAATTGACAAAGGTTTTTATGGGTGGCACAGTGAGCGGAGAGTTCCGTTTACGGAAAAAATCACCATCACCGCCCCCTCCGCCACGGCGTGCCAGCCATCACACTGGGCCCTCCTAGCGTGTCAGGTGCATAAGCGTGCGAGTACGGGGTAATTTACCAAGCAGTCACTGCCCTCGACTCCTTTGTCATCACCATTGCTGCCACCGCGGTACCCGCCATCCTCGCTGCCACCGGCAACTAACCACTACCGCCACTTACCAAATCCCCCGCCGCGGCGATCACCTCCATAGCCAACACTCACAGGGCGGCAGGTTCATACGCGCATGCATGTTCGGTGTAATTTACCGGGAGGTCCTAGGTTCGAGTCCTGACGGCGGCAGGATTTTCGACACTAGCTTTTCAGCTAGGTCGAATTCAGTTGCTGTCTGGAGGAGAATTCTAGCGGCCGGCTGCTCTGATCGGTAGTTTTCCGTGGTTTCTCCGACCAACACCAGGCGAATGCCGGAGCAGTACCCTACCAAACGGGCCACGGACCGCGCGCGATCTGTCCTTCCTCTTCCTTGTCCTATCCTCTCCCCTTACACACACACTTACGCTAACATGCACTACACTACCACATATTCCGGGAGACCGGTCGGGAGCTTAAAGCTTGTCCCGGCCGGGGCGGTGTCCTGCTGGTAGGAGAGTCCTGGTTAGGGGGAAACCCCACTAGCCGGCGGTAGGTCGGTGCCGGATCTCGCTATCCAGCAGGGGAAGATCACCACCATCTCCCGAGAAAAAAACATGCACTACACTAACGGGACTAATGACCATAGCAGTTGACGCGCCCGGAAACATGAAAAAATCAATCAATCAATCGGTGTAATTTACCACACCGACACTGCCCCTGTCCCCTTAAGAAAACGCCATGACCACAACCGCCATTGCCGCCGCCCCCGTCTCCGCAACCCAACCATTACCGCCATCGGCCAAATCCGCCGCTGCAGCGGTCACCTCCAATACCACACTCAACATTCCCAGCTTGGCAGGTACATACACGCCTGCCAGGACGATGTAATTTACAACACCACCACTGCCCCCTCCTCCCGTGTCATCGCAATGGCAGGCGACACCACCGCCGTCTCCACCGTCACTGTTGCCACCGGCCGCAGCAGTCACCTGCACCGTCACACTCAACACTCCCAGGGCGGCAGGTAGGCCTACAAACACGCGTGCCGAGTACGGTGTATTTTACAGCAGACTCTCCTACCATGTCGTCGCCATGACCGCCACCGCCGCCGCCGGCCACTAACCACTACCGCCACCGGCCGAATCCGCCGCCGTGGGGGTCACCTCCACTGCTACATACGACATTCTCAGGGGTGGCAGGTAGGCCTAGATAGGCGGCAGGTAGGTCGTCGCTATGAACGCCGCCACCGCCGCCCCCGCCGCCCCCGCCGCCCCCGCCGTCGCCACCGCCACCACCGACGCCATAGCCGCCACAGCAGTCACCGCCACCACAGCCGCCGCCGCCGCCGCCGCCGCCACCGCCGCCGCCGCCACCGCCGCCACCGCCGCCACCGCCGCCACCGCCACCACCGCCACCACAGCCGCCACCGCCGCCACAGCCGCCACCGCCGCCACCGCCGCCACCGCCCACTAACCACTACCGGCACCGGCCGCCTCCACCTCCACCGCACCGCCACATTCGCCACTCCCAGCGCGGCAGGTGCATATAAGCGCGTGCGTCGCGGCCGCCGCGCACTCTCCGGCGCGGACATGGCTTCGTCGCTTCGCTGCGCGCTGCTGTCGGCGCTGCTGGGCCTGGCCGCGGCTGCGGGGCCGCTCAGCCAAATCGCGCGCGCCGCGGGCGGGGTGGCGAGTGGGGTGGCCAACGCGGCCGGCGGGGTGGCCAACGCGGCGGGCGACGCCGTGGGCGTTCCAGTCGAGGAGGCCGTGCAGCCCGGTGAGTGCAGCCTTACAATCACTTACGATGTTTGGTATCCATTCCAACAATACAACAGTAGAGTATATCAAAATTATTGAACTTTCAAATACTAATGCTTCTAAGATCGAAATGAACATTTTACTCATAAATGGTTAAAATTACAAATAAGAAAATGTTATTTTACGTGTATATTATATTTCAAATAAATAATAGTTAAGCTGCATTCAACGTGGTGAGTGCGGTCCCTATGTTCCCTTGCGACGTTTGGTATCGATTCGAACAAAATAACAGTCGAATAAATCGATATTAGATAGATATTTATTATTCTGCAAGTAGGTATATACAACCTGGTGGCAGCATACTACAATTTACATATTACAAATATTAACTTTAAATTACTTAACAATGCAACTTTAAATTATTTAAAGACATAATAATAATAATAATAATAATAATAATAATAATAATAATAATAATAATAATAATAATAATAATAATAATAATAATAATATGCTAACAATAATAGCATTAACTACATTTTATGGTTGACCTGCACAGTTATTTTAAACTATTAAATACAAGACTACACAACTTTTTAATTACACTTCACTGCACTTCACTTCACATCACAACATTTGAAATTCGAAACATTAGAAATATTATCGAATATCCGAGTGTAGCTGCTTCTAATGTCAATATGTAAACGGTTACGACTGCAAATATGAAATGATGCTCTGCATACATACACTATTTCAAATAAGTAATAGATAAGCTGTATTCTTTTCAAGATAACTGTAATAAACTTTTATTGTAGTTGATTATAATAAATATTCTGAAGTTTTTCAAGAAAACTATAAAAAACTGTTTATTACTTTAGTACTTATAATTTGCATTTGTAAGATTAGGGTGTAACACATGACAACCCACACAGACAGCTTTCATCAAGGCACGGGTGAACATTTTTTATAGAGTTTAATTGGGTTACATAAAACGTGAATAACCAGAAGCCAACTAGGAAACATAATCGAACTGTTCGGGTACAACGCTGCATGATGAACAGTCAAAATTCGAAATTATAGTATCTCAAAACTTCAACATTTTGAGGGCTATATTTTGCCGAGTCTTCACTTATTTTTTCACAAATTTTTTTACATCCCATGTTTTATTTATATGAGTGGAAAGCAGGTTATTTTGTGTCTACGACAAAACCATACAGGACCTGTAGAAGCGCAAAAATGGGAAAGAGTAGGCGATTGAAGTGCATTTGATGATTGAAACACACATAGAAAATGCATACAACGGGTATTTAGAATATTTCATGGAAATACTGAAGGTATTGTACTAATACAGAAATATTATTGATTAAAATGCATTCACACCGACATTGGTAATATCGAAAACAAAGTATACACACTATTAATAATGAGATGTACCCTTATTAGTTAGAGACAATCTTAAATATAGACTTAAATATAGACTTAAATCGTTGGTAGGTATTAATTTTACCAGGTTTACTTGAGGAAAGTGTGGACACCTTGAATATAAAACCATTTGTAGCTACCCTTATGAACGTTTTCTTTCTGGATTTGGAAAGTGAATTGCGAAGAAGAAAACCATTTATGTTTTTATTAGGACTTTTTCAGCTTCAGCTCGTTAACCTCATTACTCCGTAAAGTATAAAACGTCATACTACTCGTATTCACCGAACACACACAATCTGGAACCACTGTAGCACTCTTCATCAACCAGTCACTGACAAAAAGCATGGATAGGAGGCACACTCTCTCTACGCCAAAACACTTGAAGGACACCCACACTAGTGAAGGTACTCGTCCCCGACACGCATTCGGCAAAGGCGTCGCCACAGAACGGCTCCGAAGGGGTCTGTTATTCACTTATTGTCGTGTTAATTGCATTTCTTCTGTCAGTGATATCTGTAAACTTCAAATTTCATTCCGCTTGACAGTTTATATTATAATTGTATGCAATTGAAACTGATATGGAAACTAAAAATATTGTAATCTTTGTTTTTCAATCTGATTATGTTACCGCACTGTTGCAGCCTCTGTGTCACTTCTTATCATTACGCAACTTTTATTCTTATTGTATAGGTTTGTTATTTAATTTCACTATCTTTGTATTACCATTGTTTTTTCTAATTAATGTATATATTCTTATATTTTTTCCATTATTGCCAATTTCCCTCGGCCTTCAGCCGCCATCCTGATTGAGGTTTTCTGGGTTTACTCAATCGCTTAAGGCGTATGCCGGGATGGTCCCTAGTTTTGCATCCCAGATATAAATGTAAAATATGCCCTCCTCGATCTTCTTCATAGTATAAGAAATAATGTAAATATTTCATGTGGTTAGGCGGAAGAGCAGGCCTAATGGCCTGAGTCTCGCCACTAATAAAGACAATTTTATTATTATTATTATTATTATTATTATTATTATTATTATTATTATTATTATTATTATTATTATTATTATTATTATTATTATAAGGGGTCCAGCCACGTTCGAAACAGGATTTCGCGCACGAACCTTCAGGATACGGCAACCACTACCACTTGACCAGAAAAGCGAGCGGTCAGACAGCTCGCCTTGCACCGATGGACCCGGAGTTTAAACCTCGGTCGATCCAGGAGAAATCGCGCTGGAAAATGTGGGTGTCGGTTATCTGGAGTTACTCCCATTTCTCCCGCCTCTCTTTCCAGTGTTGTTGCATCACGTTCTTATCATCCATATGGCTAATTTCAGATCCCGAAGAAATTGAAAGAAAAATATACAGCTCTGTGAGAGGTGTCTGGTAGATAGCTAGATACCCCGGAACTCCGGAAAATCCAAAAGCCATAAAATAGTTTGGATTTTGACCGAAAAATACAAATACTTTCAAGGGACCTTTCAACAAGTTCAGGTCAAAATCTGTCCTCGTATTTTTTCTGTAGATAAATATTCCCTGTTTCTATATGCTTTGAAAAAATATCTGCCGTCTCGCACTGGAAGTTACTGAAAAAAAAATTAAACTCCCACACATTTCACAATGCAAATTGTCGATCGCGTGGGGTTTGTGTAGTTCTTCCTACTGTGAGAGAAATTTTAAAAATTAAACTGAATTGCAATAATCGAACTTTATAATCGTAAATTTTAATTAATGTATAGATTCGTTGGCCTAAATATAATCGATTTAATTGTGTTGATTAATGTAAAATTATAGGTATCATAGTAATTGTGACGAATCCTCAGTTACTAACTGATGAATGAACAAAATAAATCCGCAGATTTAGTTATACCGGGTTACAATATTCCTCGAAGTGAACTACTGTTTCCCCCCTGCTCTCCAGCAAAATGTCAGACATAGCCAGTAAGTAGAGATCTAGCAAGCAATAACAGCAAGCGGTCACACTGCTCCCTGCAGCAAGTGTTGCCCTTGGCGTTAGCGAAAACAGAGCGGTCAATCGTGATCAATTTTTTTTTCAGTAACGTACAGTGCGCCACGGCATCTAATTTTTGACAGTACATATAAGTAGTGAATATCTTTCAATACAATCAAAAATCAGGACAGATTTCGACCTGAACCTGTTGAAAGGTCCCTTGTTAGTTGTGTTATTCCCCGTACTGTCAGTCTCCGCGTACCGACTCAGTTTGTAACTGCTTGCGACAGCTGACGTCATGCGAGGCATTCACATATTGTGTTATGGATCAGCAAATTTTTTGATATTCTTGGAATGTAATGAACTGTCATACTGTACAGTACTGTATTAATGCAATATTCGTAAAGACAAATTTTGTTAAAATACTTAATTTCAATCAGAGTTACATGATATTATTTTATTTGTTGTTCTTGAACAATGTGCGTATTACGTTTTGGAAAACCATTTTGAGTAATTTTGTTAAGCAGCATGTTGCTCCTGCATGCCTCCAGTATTTTCATTATCATCTATTCATCAAACCTTTCATAAATTCCTTGTATGCTCCTTAAGAACTAGGTACTGGCGGCATAATGAAGAACACACATCTCGAAGAACATCAGTAGCTGCTGATTTTCGTATGAGACAGTTTAACCCCTCGCGTTATGGTCTCAGATAATTACACTTGCCCCGAAAGTATTCCGAGCGTACGCGAGTCCTTTAACAGTCTCAATCATACGCGCCGGTGGATGATTAATGTGCCTAGAACTTTTGGTTTCCTCTAAAGCTGGTATTCATCAGGGACAATGAAGAGGTTGTTTCTGAGGTCAGGACATGTAAGCCATCAGTGGTCAAAACAGTCCAATCTTTAGGAATATAACGAATCAACAGAGAAATATTGGGAATACCAAACCTCAATCCGAATTCTCAAAGAGTCTTCCCTGGATACGGAAAGCTCAAGTGATTCAAACATTCACCACGATCAACAAATCAACTTTTATTCACAACAGACACAACTTTCTACAGGAAGGAGAATTTATCGTTAGTGTGCATATTCGTTGCTATGATAAAATTTTGTCAAATGATAAACAGTCACCAGAATATATTATTGTTAAGGTTTTATTTCAGAACTGTTCTGTATTAATGCTGACGACGTATGACGAGAATATACGATGAGCTGTCAACAAAAGCTAGGGAAATGTTTCACTTACTTTAAAATACATTCGTTACGTTTTATAACGGCATTGAAAAAATTCACATATAAATGTAATTCAAATACCTAATAGTTTTTGGAAAATATGATTAGCACTGCAAATATGAGTATTATTCCTTGATATGCTCATTGTTTCCTGGTATCTCTATTTCGTCGTATGAAATGTTTCGTTTGAAACACACAAAAGCTGCCAAAATATTAAAAAAACATTCCCAAACTATCTGCAAACACCCGCGCGTGAACATACTCTAAACGATAATGTCGAAGAATACATCCCGAACATGCTTCACAAGTAGATAAGTGCACGCACTTGGATTATTTGCTATCGAGAAGAAATGATCATAGCTGGGTCAAGGATCTATTGCCAGGTAGTGTATTACGATCGCACTGCCATTCCGACCCGACAACTTTCACTTAATGGGAGTGAAGCAAAAATCAACCTATCCCACTGTAGCTCGAGTTACCACAGGATGTTCTGTTGTCTGCTTCCCACATGGAAAAAGTATTAATGCTTTTTTGTTCAGGATGTAATTATGCATCCGGATAATGTTTTTATTTCTAAACAGGTCAGCACAAACGGCACTCATCAGACAAAAAATTATAAGCACTGGTGGATGGAATGAGTTCAATTCACAAAAATTTTTTTCATGTTGTCAATTTCACTGCGATATATAATAATAGCGTGACATATTGATTTCATAACTACAGCGTAACGGAGGTAGATTAGAACGAGATTTCACAAATGAAATCGAAAGCCTTTCTTTCGTAATTTAGATGATATTCAATAAAATTAAGAAAAACTATTATGAAAGAAACTAATAGCTTCTTACAAAATGGGAAAGGCCAGTGGCCACTCGGATATCATAAGTGAAGGGATGGAAGGATACTACAAGATCTATCGGTGTGATTTCCGACGAAAATTCCGGAACGGGATTTTTTGTTTTTCACTGCATGATCTTTGTGTGTTTTACATTCTCTTTCAATATTATTTTTCGCTTCTCAGAGGAAGTAAACAATGCAGTTTCACAAATCAACTTGAAAACTGTCTTATTTGCTCTTCAAAGCCCTATAGTAACGATTTCGCACAAAGAAAGAATAGTAATATTCAAGAGCTACTTTCGTCGATTTCGAAGATGTAATATCCTATTCCTATCAAAACTGAAGTCCACACGTATTCTTCAAAAAACGCACAGATACACGAGAATACTAAAACTAAGAAGAAACGTTCTTGTCAGTTCGTCTCCAACGTTTACAATAATTGCGGTTGTTACATGGAGGAGATCGGATGAAACACCTGTTTGAATTGAGTTAACAAGTTCACTCTAACACTAGTGAACTTTTAAGAATCAAACTGTGTTCCTTTTCTATCTAGATGTCCATGTTAATTCAATACAGGATACCGAAAACAAGCTGGACTCTGTTCTCCACGAAGTTCGCCACGTTGTTGGTGAAGACTTCGACCAAAAACCTTCAAGACGTTTGCAAAATGAAAATTTAGTTATATTCTAGCTCTCACAATTTCTTGACTCATTATTTTTTGAAAATTGCCCTGGGCTAAGTATATGTGCGTGCAATCTTCGTTTTCGTGCAGTTTTGGCGCGCGGTCACTCTGAGGAGCAAACAGGAAGGGGAAATGGTTCAAGGGCTTCCGTTTACGATTTCGCAACCGCACGTTCGCGGAACGATCATCGCGACGTGTGAATATGCGGTTTCTCACAACCTTCTGCGGTTTCTAGATTCATGACCAACCTCTTTGCCATCCTGTTAGCGATTGTTTTTTCTGATATACTTCAAACTTCGTGATTCATTTTTGGTAGTGATAGGACATACATTTTTAATTGAGTCAAAATCAGACAGAATGCCAGAACGAGGCATTTAACCTGGGCCATGTTTGCATATTCCACAAAAAAAATATTACAACACCTCTGACTGAATATAATAAAGAAAAGGGAATTCAAAAAAAGAACGACCAGATGGTATATAATCCGAGTGATGCATATTGTCGGTTTTTGAACTTAGGCTGTTTTTTTTCTAAAAAAAGTTCATACTGTAGAAAATGACAAAGAGAAAACCCTAGTGTTTACATTATTAGGTGCAAATAAGATACTGATACTATTTTTAGATTGCTTGTAGAAAATAAAATAATAGAAAGGTTACTGCTAAAAACAGGAGTATCTTCTCGTCCGTAGTCTGAGCAAGGACAACTACCTAATTCTCACGAGGTGATGCGGTGGTAAAATTCCGCAAAACAAGTAGTTACGTAACATCACGCAAGCGAAAACATTACCAGTACGTTTTAGCGATTAACCTTTTCTCAAACCGAACCACAACCATCAACTGCGGTGAATGAATAGTGTCCGGTTCGTAAACGACCGGAAACAGGTTTTCAAATTCTGAGCCGTTCGCTACGGGCCGATTTCGAAGACTGGTACTCTCAGTCAATGCACCCTAGCGACAATCCAAGTAGCAATCATCCTAGAATCCTAGTTCCGCCTCCCGAATACTTTTCGTGAAAGTAAGATAATAGGTAATTACCCCCCAAAAAAGACTTGGTTACCTCTGAGTGCCATAAATAGCCAGATGGTTGCGTCAGAACCCGTTCTTCTCTAGGTTTGTGGGTTCGCAACCCGCGCAAATCACGAATGTTTTCACCTTGTGTCTGGGGTGTGGTAGACCAAGGCAAACTACAACCCCCCTAGATCGTCATTCATCATTTCATAATTCTCCAAGGATCAGTTCTCCGTACTTGGTTGCCAACATTCTACTAGAATAAGAACTGGTGGAGGACGCACATTCACTGTCGGGAGAACAAGAAACCACAATTATCTTTCACTTACGCTCAACAGCGACGGAAGTTTCCAGTCCACGAACCTGTTCCATTTTTCTCCGAAATCCCCACATCCTTCCCGGGCGAGTTCTCAGCTGCCTCCAGAGGCGTCATTGCTAAGGCCTCGCATGGGAGGCACGGCACGGCAAGACTGGGCGGGTCGCGTTGTGGCACGGCAGCAAACAATTAAGGTGCCGCAAAGTTCTCGTGGACACGACGAAGGCCACGGCGGTCGTGAAACTCGTTCTTTCGCTGTTCCGTCCTCCCAGGAACGGCGCAGAGTCTCAATGACCTCTGTGTTTAGGGAGGCTATGGACAGGAAACCGGTCCATTCGCTGGAAAAGACCGGCTTCTGGTGATTGTTTGCCTGAAACAAAAACAAAACAAAAAACGTTCACTTAACGCCAGAGTGGAGGAGTCTGCAACTAATCTGCTCGCGGAAGAAATTAAAAAATACAGAGGAATTTTGTTTCTTTGGCATGGGGAATGCGAAATATTCAAGTGTTCGAAGAAAAAATAGTATTCGCTTTAAAATAATTCACAAAGCAATAACTTAGTTGATGAGAAAATCATTAAAATCGGTTCAAGGGGAGGATTGATTGGATACATCGCAAGTAACGATAACATATTATACTATGATCGTTCATATTTCTTGGCAACAGTATAACTATAGGACTCATTTTGGGGTCATTTTGAATATAATTCTCATAATACTGCAATGAATTTGGTTGCCGTTCCATTATAATTTTAAATTTCTTCTTGGATTAAGAATTTATAATGAGTACTTGAGAGATTGTGAATAATATTTTCTAGTATTTTTCTTCTTTACCATACTTTAGAGGAGGCATATATTTTATTGAATCTAAACACTCATTTGATTTGGAAGTATTACATTCTAAACGAAATGTAATAAATTCTCAACGGATAAAAAAGTCTGCTCAGTCGTGTGACATTACTAGACGATGTAATCATGTACAACGTAGATTGAGCATACACTTTTTTCCTTTTAAAGAATCTTCCATAATCATCTGTCATTTATTGCAGAAATTTTATCCCTCAAAATTATCTATTTTTTCGTTCTAATTCATTTTTAATTTAATAAAGTCACTGATTGCAAAATGAAAATAAATATTGAAATGGGAGCTTTTTATTTTTTATAGAATCCTAATGAATAACAAAAATGTATTTTAAATACGATTTACTAGCAGAGATGTAGCGGGCTAATAGGTACTGGTCGAAACGTAAAAAAGAAAATACAGATATTCATATTTACCAACATATCAGAAAATGTATTTCCTTCCTCGGAGCCGCGAGGTCAAAAGTATCAGGTTATAGTTAGTTAAAGGAATTAAGAACAGTGTTATAGACATAAAAATTCGCGTATAAACACTATACAAATACATACAGCAATGCCAATAAAAATATTATCGAACCTCTTTCTTCTCATTGTGTTTCATATTTGTAAAATGTTTATAGTTAAGTTTGTGTACATGGTTTTTAGTTTTAACTAATTTTACAAGTTTTATCGGGATATGTGTACGTTACGTCAATGAAAACAAGAATAGAAATTGATAGTAATTTACTCATAAACGCCCTCTTTTATCCGAACATTACAAGCACAAAGAAATTTTCAAAGCTATTTTGTCCCCATCCATACGCGCAACTCAACTCACCAACTCACAAACCGCCGCAAACACACACCGGAAAATGAAATGTACCCGAACCGCGTTTACACGATGCAGAGATTGTCTCTTCCTGTATTCTATTCATAAATTCAGGACACCGTGAAGCTACGTATCACGGCTCCTCATCACCTAACCATTGTTCGCAGTCGTAAGTACGAGAACGTTGAAAAAACGCTGATCAGACGAAGACCGTTCTCTCAAATCGGGGAAATTGTTGTGTGGATAATACATACTAAGTTTTTCAGTCAGTAGTGAAACATTTTAATGAAATTACCACGAATAACATATCTAAGAGCAATAACAATTTATCTATACATGAAATATCAATCAAATAATATTTTTAAGCAAATACGCGATAATATATACAACCAACTGCCTGAAAAATGTTCAAAATGAGATGAATATGACAATAAAAATTAAACATTTGAAAAGTTTGAAAACAGTAGCGATCATTACTGTGCTTTGCTTCGTTTTGTTCACACTAGTAGGCTTCCGATTTCATTGTGTGTCAGGTCCATATTTTTTTTTTTTAATTGCTTCAAATATACCGATCACGACTGAAGATGCGTGCACTTGCGTGTAGTTCGATTTTTCCACACACGAGTCTCATGAATCATGCATTTCGCGAGGAGTTCAGTATGCCAACAGGAGCGAGATCTGATTTCCGCTAATGCCTTTTAAATCCATGCACGTAGCTAATTCTTATTCCGAGACATCTTTTATCCAAGAAAGGCTTGTGAAGCTGGCGACTTGGAATGATGCCAAGGCCTCACCTTGATCCTCCGCGACATCTAAGTGATCTCCGCGATCCTTAGGCGCAGCGCGGGGACTGCTAAATGCAAATTCTTTGAAGGAAACCGCCTCTCCAGCGATCGTGCATGGGCTGTGGTAGGTAAATACTACCACACCAAGCATGTTCTTACAGACCCGATTGAATAGGAAACTGAAATTATTGCCCAAACAAAACTTTACATTAGTTGCAAAATATGTAAAAATATTTTAATAATGGTAATAAAAAATCACCTTTCATTGATTGTTGTATTATAATTGTAGAAGAAAAAATCATATTCCGAACCAGGAAAACCCAAGGCGTATTTTCTATAACTCTTAGGGTTACTATTTGCTTAGCAGAACGTTCATGTTCCCAGTTGAAAATATGTTATTTTTATGAACAATGTGCTTCAAGAGAAATCAATTGAATTAAATCTTTATTATTAAGATAATATGGTGTTTTCAGCGGACTCGTTTAGATGATTTTACGATATACTAATTTCAATTTCATATTTATTTAGATTGCATAGCCTTACATTCAACATTTTAATATTATTAAGAGTTCACATTATTTGGTATTAGTGCAAACCTCAGCATGGATTGCAACGGTGGTTTTCCGGTTGGACAAACGGAAATGCTGTGACATTAGACAGTTCACTGTCACTCACTGAATGAATCTATAAAAATTCAAAGCTACTGTTCTGCTATTGATACTTCAAGACATTTTCTTCCTCTCAAAGCTCCCACACACTCATCACATCGTTCTTTGCAAGGAATGTAATTAGAGATTTATTTTATATGATAAGATTTGATTTGATATGTTAAACTGAAAAGGAACAATTATAAATTAACCGAGCGCATTACATTAGACCAATATCAGGTTTAACTTGCGAAAATCTGTTAGGACAAATGGCTATTCGGAAGCATCAGCAACACAGAACTGGACGTAATTTTGTCAGCTTGGATGTTATGTAACTTGAGAAGTATTTGCGATTACGTAGCAACTTGTTCAAAGTGACTTTCTTTTCTCAACGGGGAAGTTGAAGAAGGAAAATAAGTGAATTCGAATATATCATCGGGTACACGTTTAATTTTAAACATGACAATGTCAAGGAACGCAGAAGGAGTTACTAAACACATCATAAGATAAATTATTAAAAACTAATACAGTAAACATTGTAGGATCCTTTAAAATACAGAAAGATACATCAAATGATATTTCATGCTCAAACATTAACTCTTCTCTTTATACTGATTAAGCCGCTAACGATACTAAATATTCCTTCATTGTGTCATTCGTGACAACAGTACCATCTCTGCGCGTGACACAGGAGTAAAAGTTATTTTCTCCGTAAAAAGATAATGAAGAAGAGGCGCAGGTAGTACGGATGCACAGATGTAAGCAGTCTTTGTGTGACATGGCTTTCGTTAAATGAAACCCCCGCAAACAGGGATATTTAAAAAAAACTATTTACCTTGGAAATTAACAAGTAAACTCCATGTCATTCGCTTCTACAGTACCGGCAGCGTATAAGCGACTCTGACAGTTCAATGCGCTGTTGTCAGACATTACTACGCAAATGTCACCAACCACATCACGGATAAATTAAATCTCAAAACATTAACACTTACTGAGAGGCTACAACACGTCTTGATATCATTGTTCACAACTTTCCCCAAAACCGAACCTTATCGCCTCCGCGACTTCGTGTGAGTCAGATGAGCGGCAACGCTGAACCCCGGCTGGGAGAAGGTAAACAAATGCTCGCAAGCTGAATGCTTCAGAGCCATAGCACGTGGCGAGAGAACTGGCAGATTCACTTATACGCTGCCGGTACTCTAGTGCATAAGCGTGAAAATTCCTGAGACGAAGCCGTGTGCTCACACTTAATGGAGGTTCTCACTGGTGGATGATCATTTAGCACGCCACATTGTGTATACATTCATATTCTTTTTCACATGGGTTTTTCACATAACTTTCCTCTAATTATGGTAGAATAAGAGTTAAATGAGACAAAAAAATTCGAGAACAGGATGTTGCACGATAATAAGTTTTAATGCTGGATGAGCACATGAGATACGTTTGAAATGAAGGTGCAAATATGAAATCATTTATACGTTGAAAATAATAACCAATATTGAAGCTCTAGTGATATTATTTCTAAATCATGTCTTAACACACTTTAGTAATATTTGAAAAAGAAAGTACATTTCTTTGTAAAAATAAACCACTAACATCTTAAGTATACTAAAATGGACAAAGAGATCAGAAATTATTAGCTACTATATACTGTAACAAATTATTTATATACGACCAAAAATATTCTGCATGCAAACGCACTCAGGCTCATTTTTTTAAAATATTTTTTCAGATGGAAGTTAATATCTGGAGAAAATGAGGCCCGGAGAACACAATTTTCTGAGTTAAAGTATAAAAAGACATGGTTGATAAAAACTGATCATTTACTGCTATCAATTATAATAAAGGGTATCGATGGATATCTCGGTTCGAATATCAGGAACCTCGAACTCCGTCACAGCTGTGCTGGAGGGTTAAAAAGGACCACTTGATTTTCTGAGCTTCCCAGCGATTCTCAAGTCATTAGTTCCACGAAGGGTGGAGCGGGGAGGTTGGCGGGAACCCCAGAATCCCGAATTCGTCCCGATAGGCCATAGTTGGGAACTGATTTCACCGCTGCAGTGACACCCGACTCAGGGGAAATTGAAGAGGGTTTATATACGACCAAAAATATTCTGCATGCAAACGCACTCAGGCTTATTTTTTTAAAATATTTTTTCAGATGGAAGTTAATATCTGGAGAAAATAAGGCCCGGAGAACACAATTTTACTACCCTTCGCCAATCTCAAATCTGGAGGTCTCTATTGAGTGGTGTCAGCGTGTGTGGGCAGGGGAGGCGAAAAAGTCCTATTCAGGTTTCCAATTTAGAAAGAAAAAGGAGTTGGCGAGTTAAAAATTGGTCGCATTCTGACGTAAATCCAGATTCTAGTTCGAAAGGTGGATTGCCCTGAGGAAGACTGAGGATCTGGCGAAAGCACGTTGCGATGGTTGGGCACGTGTTAAGACACGCTGAGTCTCCGAATACGTAGTAATGCTTATAAATTGACTGAAGTTTCAGGGCACGTCAACTGATATGGCCTTTTTCATATTAATGTAGTAAATGATTTACCTCAGAGAGCGGCGGAGTTCCTTCCCGCTGATGATTTATATTTCAAGTAATATTAAATTATTATTAAATGATATTTAAATTGTGTAAAATTATTTTTGATAAGGCTTTAAATTTAGATATATATGACTAAAGAAATTACCTTGGGTATGAATAAAACATGTAAATAAGTATTATTTTATTTGAAACACTTAACTATCCCAATATTTTAGACATTCATGACGAAAGTGAGTGATTTCATATGAAAATGTAATTCTAAATACCTTGATGTGCGTAGTATGTTTGTCACTAATATTTTTCTGTGTGGATGCTCTAAAATATTTTATATATGTTCATTAAAAAGAAGTTTTAATTTTCATTTAATTTTCCCAATATAGTACAATAGGCAATCTGTACACTGAATGCAATAAACAATATTCCTAGTTCAATTTAGTCTTTTTTGTTAATTTGTCATTTTTTGTTGGAAGCTCTAGACTTTATATTTAATTTAAAATTATGTCCGGCCCGATATTTGCTGAATATACTAGTAATCTTTATACAGTAATCGAGTAATCTGAGTCCGTCCCTCCGCCCGTCTGCTTGCTTGTCTCTTCGTCAGTCATGATTAGACCATTTCTGGTCGATGTGAGGCTAATGAGGTGTCATTAAACTCGTCTTGGTCTCCTGGTGGGACCTCGGAACGTGTTTTGGATGACTTACGGAAACCAAAACGGTGCACAATAACTCTTTCGACTCCTCTCAACAAGACAAATTTATTCCATTCTTGACCGTCTCTATACAGGCTATTCGGGAAGAATTCTAGAAAACACGTGTTTTCACCAGGTACATTAAGAAGCCTTTTCCGGTTTTATTAAGAAATGGCGTCAGTGAACATCATGCAGCGTAAGAATTTGATACACTGTCAGTTTGTTCGTCTGACATTAACCTACCAACGCACACAAGTTGAGTCCGCCAAACACTATTGTCTGTGTTATATCGTTCAGTGATAATGTCAACGTTTGTGCCTGAAAAAGAACACTTACGGTACGAACTGCTTTTCTTATTTAATCAAAATAAAAGGCTCTAGAAAGTCATCGTTTGCTGATAGTAACTTACGGTGAATATGCTCCATGGATTAGAACATGTGAGGCATGGTTTCGACAATTTAAACAAAGTGATTTCAATGTGAAAGGCAGTGCGCGCACTAGAAGATCACAAAAGTGCGAAGACGAGCAATTGCGGGCGTTACAGGATGATGACCCAACTCAAACACAACAGCAATTTGCAAAACCATTAAATGTATCAGAAGAATCAAGCAGAAGACGTTTACGAGCAATGGCGATGATCAATAAAATCGGCAAATGGATCCCACACGCTTTGAAGGAACGGCAAATGCACAATGCGCCGCCTCGCACAGCAAAACCAGTAAACGAAACCTTGAACTCGCTTGGATGGGACTTCCTTCCGCACCCGCCGTAAGGTACACACATGCTGGTTTCCGGTGTGACAGGGCCCGGCGCCAATGACGTCACTCAGTAGCTGGATTGCGCTTTGTTATCAAGTAGTGGCGGACACAACGAACTCTCGCCGAACGTTATCGGTTCATTCACGAACGCCTGTCTGTTGCCGGAACTCCTGGGATTTTCGGCGCGTTGGTGGCACACGCTGGTTCTCAGTCGAGTCTTGACTTTGGAGCGTGTATTCACAAGATTCAAAATGGATGTAGTACATTTTAGGTTTCGAAGGTATTTGTGAGGCCGCTGAGTGAGATAAGGGGACAAACGTACCGCGAACAAATGTGGAAAAGTACTGGAAATACATTTCTGCGTATATGAACATATGAACATCCGCATTACGTCAAATATATTAGTTTAAGTTATGTTAAAAGTTGGACTCAGTGAAATATTAATCAATGGAATCCATAGAAACTAAAAGAAAACACGTTTTCAGAAGCATTTACCAATTTATGTATGAACAATTAGATTATTATACACGAATTTAAGAAACACATTTCGCTTAATTGATGTCGATCTGTAGATTGCCTGGTTACTTTACGGGAATCCAATTGAACAGCGGCATTGGAAGGGCTATGAAATCTTATATTTTTTCTTGCAATGCGCACAATTGAGGCATTCGGATGTAAGAGATAATTTCTGACTTGCGAAAGTAAAATTAATGACTTACCACGCCCTTCCGGTAAATAAGGAACATGGGGTCTCTTTACATCATGTTAGCTTTAGAGTCCAGAAAATTGACAATGAAAATACATTCATACTTTATGTTTCATTAGTTATTTATAGCACATTTCTTAGCTACTACGATCGTTGCAATTTCGTAAGTAACGTGAAATGTCAGTTAACATTATTTCCGCCCGAACGTCTCAATTGTAATTATGTAAATATAAATATTAAAGTGGTTAAGTGGAAGAGCAAGCCTTACGGCATGAGCCTCGCCAGACATATTAATAATAATTAGTATCGATAATAATAATAATAATAATACTTTGTTATTATTATTATTATTATTATTATTATATATCAATACTAGTGATTTTGTAGAACACATGCACTTTTTAATTCTCTTGAATTGACATCAGTCTATAACCTTTATTCCCTATTTTGAATACAATGTTTCAAAAGCGCATTCAGTAGAACTCCTACTCTCTGATTACATATTTTGCTTCACTGTTTTTTCTTGTCTGTCACTGGAAATAAATGCACTGATCCGCAGTTCGCTCTCTATCTCACACGCGTGGAAGTCGAGTACTAGTAGGAACTGCTAGATCTTGACCCTGTCGAATCGGCATGTTATGTATCCGCCCTTGCTCGACGAGCAGCGCTGCATATCAGTAGCGAATGCGTCGGTGTGCCAGCTTTATAGATGTTAGTACCCGTACTCCCCCGACCTGACGTCATCTGACTACAAGTAACTCCTCTTCGCATCAATGAGGCACGCGCTCGCAGGGTAGCACTTCAGCTAACTCCAGGAAGTAGGAAAATGACTCGACGGATGATTTACCACAAAATAAGCAGTTTTTCTGGCATGGAATTCATAATTTACCTGAAGGATGGAAGAAGTGTGAGGAACCCGACGGCCAATATTTTGAATAAAGAAAAAATGAATTTCCCTTGAAAACTACGTGTTTTCTATTCGACAAAAAACGAGAAAAACTAATGCAAACACCTGGTAATGATTTCAATTGGTAAAACTGTACTCTCTTTACAAATCGTTAAGATTTGATTAATCAAATTGAGAATAAATAAAACTTCTATTGTCATGAATCAAAGAAATTGTACAAGAATTTCAATCTACACTTTTACATTTATCTTTCTGTGAACCAAAATACTTCAGCCAGACATCTGTAATGTTTAAAATTTATTTTTATTATGAACTTACAAAGTACAATTTTTTTACTCATACGTTATTGCTTGATAAGGAGTTCCATATACACTGCATACCTGGACCGAGACTATCATGTTTACGAGGGAAATATGAAAACAGTTGAATGGTGCTAGTACTTGCTCTCTTATGGAGGGAATTATGAGAGGAAATTATGGAAAGACAAACCGAGAAAATTTAACAAATAGTTAATTATCAAATAAATCAATATGAATAATTAAAATTGGTTAAAAATAAAAGCATGCATGTATCACGGGCTTTAACTGGTTTTAATGATCTCACGCGACAAAAAGCCTTTGGATCAAAGGCTGGCGTCACGCTAAGCTGCTGGAGGGTATGTATGTGCGTATGTATGGACGTAAGAAGGAGGTGTTTTGTGCAGAGGGCGCGTGCTTCGATCGCCTGGGCTGCTTCACCACCGACTCCCCCTGGTGGTCCGTGCTGCGCCCCATCCCGGCGCCCGAGAGCCCCGAGCAGATCGGCACGCGCTTCTACTTGTTCACCAGGTGAGCCAGCGCCATACGGAACATGAACAGAGCTCATTGATTGATTGAGTAGTTCGTGTTTCCGGGCGCGTCAACTGCTATGGTCGGTATTTACATAAGTGCAGTGCATGATTTTATCACGGGAGGTTGCTAGATGAAGTACGGCCACGACCTACATGTCGGCTTGCGGGTTTTATGCATTTAGCAATCTTACACCAGCGAGGCACCTCCCCAGGCGGGGTAAGATTTAAGCTCCCGGCTTGTGTGGTAGGCAGTGCAAATCAGTGCAGTGCTACGATAAGATAAGGAAATAAAAGGATAGATCACGCGCGGTCCATTGCCGGTTTGTTGAGGTACTGCTCCAGCATTCACCCGGCACGGAACAGAGAAACTACGGAAAACTACCAGGCAGTCCTGAGCAGGCGGTCACGAGATTCTCCTTCAGATAACGGCTGAACTCGAGCCGTTTGTCTAGCTAGTGCCGAAAATCCTACCACCGTCGGAACTCAAACCTAGGACCTCCCGATCAGAGGCATTGTTGTGATGTCAGTTGATGCCCTGAGCCATCGCAGTCAGTAACAAAAGTACAAAATGGGGGCTTCACGGTACCATTAACTTATTACCACAATAAAATCATTAGATGCTTGAGCGGCATCCACTCATTAATACTGAAGATGCCGGATGTGTAAAATGAATATTTTTCGTTAATTATGAACAAGTGTATTATTTTATATCTAATATGCGGAATTTCTTTACGTCTCTATGCGGAATATCCCTTATTCGCGGAATATCTCTACAAGAAATATTATTTATTCACAAGAATATTACTTCCAAACACTTTTCAGTATTAATAAAGTTATTAATGCAACATTTTTGAAATATGCAATGCAACAATCCAATAAGGTAATAAATTGGTGTGACATATTTGGATGATTTGTTCTGCACACCTGATTTTTTGAGTTGTGCCACTATTGCAGCCAACGAACGATAGGTTTCTTGGAGTTTACAAAACGTTTCATTAAAACCACGGATATATTCATTTTGAAAGCAAAAAAATCCTTTCAACTTCTAGTCCTCAAGTAAAATATTTTCTGCTGCACAACTGTTTCGATACAATTAGAGATTATACCGAGCATCAAAAGGAAAGTAATATTAATTTTAACAATGATATTCAGTGTATTATTTACCGTTTCGACTGTATAATTCTAAACAACCTATATCAAGTATTGTACCTCAGCTTCTGGGTCAATGACCCCCATCAGGTATTTCGTCCAGTTTCCCTTATCCTTTGAGTAAATGCTGAGATGGCCCCTTGTTTTGCTTCTGTATATAAATGTAACTTCATTATCTGTGCACGTCTTCTAGAGATCCGTGGGAAATGTAGTTATTCAGATCATCGTTCTCCACGTTGCTGCAAAAGTGTATTTCTTCACGAAGGACATGATGAGGGATAAGAACCCAACTCTATAGCTGATATGCCTTTGAAAATGAGTTTTATGACATCAGAGCGAATATTTGGTTAACAGTTCTTGCCAAAAGCACTCATTTCTTTCTGTAATCATAATTCAACATATATCTTTGATCCCGGTGAATAAGCTGATAAGTCTAAAAATCTTAATTTTACAGGGGAGCAAAAACAACTTTAAACTAATGGTGTAAATAAGGGATCAATGATATTCAAACAAAACCTAAACACAAATAGTTTCGATTCAATATCACCTTCGTTTGAATAGGATTAATCCACCATTTAATTCGGTCAAAAAATGTTCTTTGTTCTCCTGTAAAATTAAGTATTTATGACTTATCAGCTTATTCACCGGGATCAAAGATATATGATCTAGGGTAGGGATCCCAGAATTAAGAAAACATGCACAGATTACACTTCTCCCCCCCCAGTACGTCATACACAGTTTTATCTGTTTTTGACACAAAATAAACAGAAAAATAAAAATAGTAGGAGGGCAGAAAAAACGAAGGATTTCATAATCTGCCGCCAGGAAGCAGCCCCAGCGCACACTCGTGCCAACTGTGCCAGAGGTGCAGCTCAACGGAGTGGACTTCGACGGTCAGCGCCCCACCGTCTTCATCACCCACGGCTTCACCGGCGACAGCAACACCACCTGGATGCTCAACATGAAAGATGCGTTGCTCGAGAAGGTAAGAGCGATTTGTTTCGCGCGAGATAAATTAACCAATAAAAACAACAGGAATGAAAATCTATTCAATCGAATTACAACAAACATAAATGTAAAACAACAGAATTCGCTCTTAAATTTAATTAATTATTCACCTCGAATGATAATTTTTAGTTTTTAACCCTTAAAATGAGTAAATTGTTCCAAATTGAATTAATTCCATTAAGTTAAAGAATGCTACACATTAAAACTATAATTAAAATAATCACTGTCAAATACTACAAACAGGGCGATTAATTTGTAAGAAGAGTGATAACACTAAGAACATTGCTTAAGAGATGTTGCAGTCTTAGTTCATTTACGTTTTGATGAGCTGAACGAAGTTTCTCCTTCGAATTAAATATTTTGTTTTGATTGTTTATGAGAAACCATGTAATGGTTAAATTCAACACAGTATTATAAAGGAAAATTTGAAAAAAAAAACAATATTTGGAAATGAATTAAATTCATTTGCAAAGATACGTTTCTCAATATTGAAATATTTGCCTGAATTAATGAAGTATTTGCCTGAATGAAATATTTTCATTCAATTTCAAAGTAATATAATATTCCATATTCTAGTAACATTGATTTTTTTTGGGATGTGCGTACGCAGTTGTATTAGAATATATGTATAGCTATTCAATGTTAGTGGTAACACAATATATTGCTGTGATTGCAGGGAGACATGAACGTAATCCTGACAGACTGGGGTCCCGGCGCCGCAGGACCCCTCAAATACCTCCAGGTAGCGGCCAACACTAGAGTAGTGGGTGCCGAAATGGCCAGGTAGGTATTGAATATCAATCGAACTGTGTCAAAGACTAAGAAAATGTTGACCATACTATTTTATCGTCCCAGTAGTTTCAAGCAGTTTTTATTAAATTTATGACTGTAGATCAGAACTCTTAACGTAATAAGAAAACGCATGACGCACGATACTGACATATCTTTTAAAACTAGTGTTAGTTAACTAATTATTGTGTAATATTAATTATGCGAACGACCCCGTATTCTCATTATTAATATTATTGTTATTATTATTATCTTGAATGTTGTTTTCGTAAATATTGTTTCAAAATATTTTATAAACAATAACAAAACATTTTGTTTTAATTTAAATGCTTGACGAACCTATCTTCTTAAGAGTATTTTACTTGTTACAGGCTCGTTGAACATATGATTAAAAAACGTAATGTGGACCCTCAAAATGTTCATCTCATTGGCCACAGCCTTGGTGCTCATGTTTCCGCGTACTGTGGCAAGAAAGTCAAGAACATTGGCAAACTTACAGGTAGGCGCGTTTTTACCTATTACAATAAAATAACTAGTTTTGCATAAAATAAATATAAATAAATAGCGTAATTATATTTTAATAGTTACCAGTTATAAAAATCTGTTCGTTTTGTGCGTTGAATATTCACAAATATATGAGTATATCTGTAAATTGGTTTGTTCAGGTAATGTTAAAAATTCCTAATCAGATAACTTTCGTTGCGAAAACATTTACAACAGGTAGATAATTTTTTCAAATACCATGCCCTTCAACTCTACTGCAAGTATTTGCGTTTTAGATAATGATTAAAAACTTTAAGAATAGGCATCTATGAAATTTGATGAAATTTCATGAAAACTTCGATTTTTGGTTTTTCATCACTATAAATAAGATCGCACCTTGGAGATTCTTGTCGCTGAGTCACATTCCTCTGAGGTGCATTTAAATGCCCGAAACAATTATTAAAATGCACATGCAAAGCGCGCTGTGAACCACGCCCCCGTTCTGCACACTAAGTGTTCTTTTCCGAATATTACTGGAACAATATTTGAAATTCGCGTTAGTTTTTTGAAGGAACTTCTTATAGAGTCCTTGAAGAACATCTGAATGCTGGAAATCACTGCGGAAAACCTTATATTGTTACAGTGAGCGTCTTTCTTTAATACAGTGCCTGGTGTTGGTCTTCTTGTTTCGTTATAATAGTATTTTTGAAGAAGTTTCATTGGCATTTTGTGATTTATATTTTATTGGCATTTTTTAGTAAGTTACTTCGAGTTTTTCTTCAGTATTTATTGAGTCTTTTCAATACAAGGGTAAATTACTTTTTAGTGAAATAATTGCCATTTCCCAACTGTTTTAGCGGTCTGTGACTGCGTTAAACATTAATTTTCCTGTGTATTGTCTTATGTAATTTAAATTCTTAAATTTGATAACTTTTTCAATTTTTGATATAAACCACGAGTTGAGGTTATATTATAAACTAAACATTACTTGTATTTTTGAATATTCGTGAAGTATAAAATAGTATTGTACACGTTCGTAGTTATTAATTAATTAGAAAACGTTATGAATTAAAATTGCGAAACTGAAAATGGCACAATTAAAGAAAAATGTGAAAAAAGTACATTTAATGCATTTTTTTAAAAAAATAATTCGATTTAAATAATTCCCACATTAAAAAATTAACAAAATTCACTCAGCAGACATTGGGGAACCAAGGATTTGATCGATTGGGAAATGTTCAATGCATTTTGGTATGATAATTTTTTAAGCAAGATTTTGTTACAAGATTTTTAATTACAAAATATATATTTCTAAAATTTCTAACATATCATTAAGAGATAAGTTCCTTTTACATTACTGCGGTGCGAAAATGAGAATAACATTGTAGAGAATTAGACGGTTGTAAACAATGCTGCGTGAGTGATAATGGAACTCGCTGCCAGGTGATGAGGTGGGTGAGCTACCTTCGGAATTTGGAAGGGTCGATAGGTCATCCTTTGTAAGCTGAAAAGGCGTGGCACCCAGGTAATTTTCTTCATGCCTTTTGTATTTTCTGTATTATATTTCCTTTCTCTCTTGCTAGTAAATCGTGACGCTAATTATTACTAAGCAAATTACTTAGAAGCATTTGTTTTCCCTTGTTCCGTCTTAAACGAAGAGGGTGACTTCGGCTACACGGAGTGAATCACCGCAGGGTTCCAGCGGCAACAGCTGCGGGTAATCCTGCCTCCACTGTTCTACTTAATGACACAACGAACTACGAACGCTAATCAATGTCCCTTCCGCTTACGCGGGATAGGGCGGCAGAGTTCCAGCGGCAACAGCTGCGGGTAATCCTGCCTCCACTGCACTACTTAATGACACAACGAACTACGAACGCCAATAAATGTCCCTTCCGCTTACGCGGGATAGGGCGGCAGGGTCCCAGCGGCAACAGCTGCGGGAAATCCTGCCTCCACTGCACTACTTAATGACACAACGAACTACGAACGCTAATCAATGTCCCTTCCGCTTACACGGGATAGGGCGGCAGAGTTCCAGCGGCAACAGCTGCGGGTAATCTTGCCTCCACTGCACTACTTAATGACACAACGAACTACGAACGCCAATAAATGTCCCTTCCGCTTACGCGGGATAGGGCGGCGGGGTCCCAGCGGCAACAGCTGCGGGTAATCCTGCCTCCACTGCACTACTTAATGACACAATGAGCTACGAACGCCAATCAATGTCCCTTCCGCTTACGCGGGATAGGGCGGCAGGGTCCCAGCGGCAACAGCTGCGGGTAATCCTGCCTCCACTGCACTACCTATTGACACAATGAACTACGAATGCCAATAAATTTCCCTTCCGCTTACGCGGGATAGGGCGGCAGAGTTCCAGCGGCAACAGCTGCGGGTAATCCTGCCTCCAGTGCACTACTTAATGACACAATGAACTACGAACGCCAGTGAATTTCCCTTCCGGTTACGCGGGATAGGGCGGCAGGGTTCCAGCGGCAACAGCTGCGGGTGATCCTGCCTCCACTGCACTACCTATTGACACAATGAACTACGAACGCCAATAAATTTCCCTTCCGCTTACGCGGGATAGGGCGGCAGAGTTCCAGCGGCAACAGCTGCGGATAATCCTGCCTCCACTGCACTACTTAATGACACAATGAACTACGAACGCCAGTGAATTTCCCTTCCGGTTACGCGGGATAGGGCGGCAGGGTCCCAGCGACAACAGCTGTGGGTAATCCTGCCTCCACTGCACTACTTAATGACACAACGAACTACGAACGCCAATAAATGTCCCATCCGCCTGCGCAGGATAGGGCGGCAGGGTTCCAGCGGCAACATCTGCGGGTAATCCTGCCTCCACTGCACTACTTAATGACACAACGAACTACGAACGCCAATAAATGTCCCTTCCGCTTACGCGGGATAGGGCGGCAGGGTTCCAGCGGCAACATCTGCGGGTAATCCTGCCTCCACTGCACTATTTAATGACACAACGAACTACGAACGCGAATAAATGTCCCTTCCGCTTACGCGGGATAGGGCGGCAGGGTTCCAGCGGCAACAGAAGTGGGTAATCCTGCCTCCACTGCACTACTTAATGACACAACGAACTACGAACGCCAATAAATGTCCCTTCCGCTTACGCGGGATAGGGCGGCAGGGTCCCAGCGGCAACAGCTGCGGGAAATCCTGCCTCCACTGCACTACTTAATGACACAACGAAATACGAACGCCAATCAATGTCCCTTCCGCTTACGCGGGATAGGGCGGCAGAGTTCCAGCGGCAACAGCTGCGGGTAATCCTGCCTCCACTGCACTACTTAATGACACAATGAACTACGAACGCCAATAAATGTCCCTTCCGCTTACGCGGGATAGGGCGGCAGGGTCCCAGCGGCAACAGCTGCGGGTAATCCTGCCTCCACTGCACTACTTAATGACACAACGAACTACGAACGCCAATCAATGTCCCTTCCGCTTACGCGGGATAGGGCGGCAGGGTCCCAGCGGCAACAGCTGCGGGTAATCCTGCCTCCACTGCACTATTTAATGACACAACGAACTACGAACGCCAATAAATGTCCCTTCCGCTTACGCGGGATTGGGGGCAGGGTTCCAGCGGCAACAGCTGTGGGTAATCCTGCCTCCACTGCACTACCTAATTACACAACGAAATACGAACGCCAATAAATGTCCCTTCCGCTTACGCGGGATAGGGCGGCAGGGTTCCAGCGGCAACAGCAGTGGGTAATCCTTCCTCCACTGCACTACTTAATGACACAACGAACTACGAACGCCAATAAATGTTCCTTCCGCTTACGCGGGATAGGGCAGCAGGGTTCCAGCGGCAACAGCTGTGGGTAATCCTGCCTCCACTGCACTACTTAATGACACAACGATCTACGAACGCCAATAAATGTCCCATCCGCCTGCGCGGGATAGGGCGGCAGGGTTCCAGCGGCAACATCTGCGGGTAATCCTGCCTCCACTGCACTACTTAATGACACAACGAACTACGAACGCCAATAAATGTCCCTTCCGCTTCCGCGGGATAGGGCGGCAGGGTTCCAGCGGAAACAGCTGCGGGTAATCCTGCCTCCACTGCACTACTTAATGACACAACGAACTACGAGCGCCAATAAATGTCCCTTCCGCTTCCGCGGGATAGGGCGGCAGGGTTCCAGCGGCAACAGCTGCGGGTAATCCTGCCTCCACTGCACTACTTAACGACATAACGAACTACGAACGCCAATAAACCCTTCCGCTATGGCGCGGGATAGGGCGGCAGAGTTCCAGCGGCAACAGCTGCGGCAGTAATCCTGCCTCCACTGCACTACTTAATGACACAACGAACTACGAACTCCAATAAATGTCCCTTCCGCTTACGCGGGATAAGGCGGTAGGGTTCCAGCGGCAACAGCTGCGGGTAATCCTGCCTCCACTGCACTACTTAATGACACAACGAACTGCGAACGCCAATAAATGTCCCTTCTGCTTACGCGGGATAGGGCGGCAGGGTTCCAGCGGCAACATCTGCGGGTAATCCTGCCTCCACTGCACTACTTAATGACACAACGAACTACGAACGCCAATAAATGTCCCTTCCGCTTACGCGGGATTGGGGGCAGGGTTCCAGCGGCAACATCTGTGGGTAATCCTGCCTCCACTGCACTACTTAATTACACAACGATCTACGAACGCCAATAAATGTCCCTTCCGCTTACGCGGGATAGGGCGGCAGGGTTCCAGCGGCAACAGCAGTGGGTAATCCTGCCTCCACTGCACTACTAAATGACACAACGATCTACGAACGCCAATAAATGTCCCTTCCGCTTACGCGGGATAGGGCGGCAGGGTTCCAGCGGCAACAGCTGCGGGTAATCCTGCCTCCACTGCACTACTTAATGACACAACGAACTACGAACGCCAATAAATGTCCCTTCCGCTTACGCGGGATTGGGGGCAGGGTTCCAGCGGCAACAGCTGTGGGTAATCCTGCCTCCACTGCACTACTTAATTACACAACGAAATACGAACGCCAATAAATGTCCCTTCCGCTTACGCGGGATAGGGCGGCAGGGTTCCAGCGGCAACAGCAGTGGGTAATCCTGCCTCCACTGCACTACTTAATGACACAACGATCTACGAACGCCAATAAATGTCCCATCCGCCTGCGCGGGATAGGGCGGCAGGGTTCCAGCGGCAACATCTGCGGGTAATCCTGCCTCTACTGCACTTTTTAATGACACAACGAACTACGAACGCCAATAAATGTCCCTTCCGCTTACGCGGGATAAGGCGGCAGGGTTCCAGCGGCATAAGCTGCGGGTAATCCTGCCTCCACTGCACTACTTAATGACACAACGAACTACGAACGCCAATAAATGTCCTTTTCGCTTACGCGGGATAGGGCGGCAGGGTTCCAGCGGCAACAGCTGCGGGTAATCCTGCCTCCACTGCACTATTTAATGACACAACGAACTACGAACGCCAATAAATGTCCCTTCCGCTTACGCGGGATTGGGGGCAGGGTTCCAGCGGCAACAGCTGTGGGTAATCCTGCCTCCACTGCACTACCTAATTACACAACGAAATACGAACGCCAATAAATGTCCCTTCCGCTTACGCGGGATAGGGCGGCAGGGTTCCAGCGGCAACAGCTGCGGGTAATCCTGCCTCCACTGCACTACTTAATGACACAACGAACTACGAACGCCAATAAATGTTCCCTTCCGCTTACGCGGGATAGGGCAGCAGGGTTCCAGCGGCAACAGCTGTGGGTAATCCTGCCTCCACTGCACTACTTAATGACACAACGAACTACGAACGCCAATAAATGTCCCTTCCGCTTACGCGGGATAGGGCGGCAGGGTTCCAGCGGCAACAGCTGCGGGTAATCCTGCCTCCACAGCACTACTTAATGACACATCGAACTACGAACGCCAATAAATGTCCCTTCCGCTTACGCGGGATAGGGCGGCAGGGTTCCAGCGGCAACAGCTGCGAGTAATCCTGCCTCCACTGCACTACTTAATGACACAACGAACTACGAGCGCCAATAAATGTCCCTTCCGCTTACGCGGGTTAGGGCGGAAGGGTTCCAGCGGCAACAGCTGCGAGTAATCCTGCCTCCACTGCACTACTTAATGACACATCGAACTACGAACGCCAATAAATGTCCCTTCCGCTTCCGCGGGATAGGGCGGCAGGGTTCCAGCGGCAACAGCTGTGGGTAATCCTGCCTCCACTGCACTACTTAATGACACAACGAACTACGAACGCCAATAAATGTCCCTTCCGCTTACGCGGGATAGGGCGGCAGGGTTCCAGCGGCAACAGCAGCGGGTAATCCTGCCTCCACTGCACTACTTAATGACACAACGAACTACGAACGCCAATAAATGTCCCTTCCGCTTACGCGGGATAGGGCGGCAGGGTCCCAGCGGCAACAGCTGCGGGAAATCCTGCCTCCACTGCACTACTTAATGACACAACGAAATACGAACGCCAATCAATGTCCCTTCCGCTTACGCGGGATAGGGCGGCAGAGTTCCAGCGGCAACAGCTGCGGGTAATCCTGCCTCCACTGCACTACTTAATGACACAACGAACTACGAACGCCAATAAATGTCCTTTCCGCTTCCGCGTCATAGGGCGGCAGGGTTCCAGCGGCAACAGCTGCGGGTAATCCTGTCTCCACTGCACTACTTAATGACACAACGAACTACGAACGCCAATAAATGTTCCTTCGCTTACGCGGATAGGGCAAAAGCAGGTTCCAGCGGCAACAGCTGTGGGTAATCCTGCCCTCCACTGCACTACTTAATGACACAACGATCTACGAACGCCAATAATGTCCCATCCGCCTGCAAGGGATAGGGCGGCAGGTTCCAGCGGCAACATCTGCGGGTAATCCTGCCTCCACTGCACTACTTAATGACACAACGAACTACGAACGCCAATAATGTCCCTTCCGCTTCCGCGAGTTAGGCGGCAGGGTTCCAGCGGCAACAGCTGCGGGTAATCCCGCTCGCACTACTTAATGACACAACGAACTACGAACGCCAATAATGTCCCATCCGCCTGCGCGGGATAGGGGCGGCAGGGTTCCAGCGGCAACATCTGCGGGTAATCCTGCCTCCACTGCATTACTTACGATCCCTAAACGCCAATAAATGTCCCTTCCGCTTCCGCGGGATAGGGCGGCAGGGTTCCAGCGGCAACAGCTGCGGGTAATCCTGCCTCCACTGCACTACTTAATGACACAACGAACTACGAGCGCCAATAAATGTCCCTTTCGCTTACGCGGGATACGGCGGCCGGGTTCCAGCGGCAACAGCTGCGAGTAATCCTGCCTCCACTGCACTACTTAATGACACAACGAACTACGAACGCCAATAAATGTCCCTTCCGCTTACGCGGGATAGGGCGGCAGGGTTCCAGCGGCAACATCTGCGGGTAATCCTGCCTCCACTGCACTATTTAATGACACAACGAACTACGAACGCGAATAAATGTCCCTTCCGCTTACGCGGGATAGGGCGGCAGGGTTCCAGCGGCAACAGAAGTGGGTAATCCTGCCTCCACTGCACTACTTAATGACACAACGAACTACGAACGCCAATAAATGTCCCTTCCGCTTACGCGGGATAGGGCGGCAGGGTTCCAGCGGCAACAGAAGTGGGTAATCCTGCCTCCACTGCACTACTTAATAACACAACGAACTACGAACGCCAATAAATGTCCCTTCCGCTTACGCGGGATAGGGCGGCAGGGTTCCAGCGGCAACAGCTGCGGGTAATCCTGCCTCCACTGCACTATTTAATGACACAACGAACTACGAACGCCAATAAATGTCCCTTCCGCTTACGCGGGATAGGGCGGCAGGTTTCCAGCGGCAACAGCTGCGGGTAATCCTGCCTCCACTGCACTACTTAATGACACAACGAACTACGAACGCCAATAAATGTCCCTTCCGCTTCCGCGGGATAGGGCGGCAGGGTTCCAGCGGCAACAGCTGCGGGTAATCCTGCCTCCACTGCACTACTTAATGACACAACGAACTACGAGCGCCAATAAATGTCCCTTCCGCTTACGCGGGATACGGCGGCCGGGTTCCAGCGGCAACAGCTGCGAGTAATCCTGCCTCCACTGCACTACTTAATGACACAACGAACTACGAACGCCAATAAATGTCCTTTTCGCTTACGCGGGATAGGGCGGCAGGGTTCCAGCGGCAACAGCAGTGGGTAATCCTGCCTCCACTGCACTACTTAATGACACAACGAACTACGAACGCCAATAAATGTCCCTTCCGCTTACGCGGGATAGGGCGGCAGGGTTCCAGCGGCAACAGCTGTGGGTAATCCTGCCTCCACTGCACTACTTAATGACACAACGGACTACGAACGCCAATAAATGTCCCTTCCGCATACGCGGGATAGGGCGGCAGGGTTCCAGCGGCAACAGCTGCGGGTAATCCTGCCTCCACTGCACTACTTAATGACACAACGAACTACGAACGCCAATAAATGTCCCTTCCGCTTACGCGGGATAGGGCGGCAGGGTTCCAGCGGCAACAGCTGCGGGTAATCCTGCCTCCACTGCACTACTTAATGACACAACGAACTACGAGCGCCAATAAATGTCCCTTCCGCTTCCGCGGGATAGGGAGGCAGGAGTTCCAGCGGCAACAGCTGCGGGTAATCCTGCCTCCACTGCACTACTTAATGACACAACGAACTACGAACGCCAATAAATGTCCCTTCCGCTTCCGCGGGATAGGGCGGCAGGGTTCCAGCGGCAACAGCTGCGGGTAATCCTGCCTCGACTGCACTACTTAATGACACAACGAACTACGAGCGCCAATAAATGTCCCTTTCGCTTACGCGGGATACGGCGGCCGGGTTCCAGCGGCAACAGCTGCGAGTAATCCTGCCTCCACTGCACTACTTAATGACACAACGAACTACGAACGCCAATAAATGTCCTTTTCGCTTACGCGGGATAGGGCGGCAGGGTTCCAGCGGCAACAGCAGTGGGTAATCCTGCCCCTCCACTGCACTGCTCAACGACACAACGAACTACGAAGGCCAATAAATGTCCCTTCCGCTTACGCGGGATAGGGGCGGCAGGGTTCCAGCGGCAACACAGCTGCGGGATGATCTCCCTGCCTCCACTGCACTACTTAATGACGCAACGAACTACGAGCGCCAATAAATGTCCCTTCCGCTTCCGCGGGATAGGGAGGAGCAGGGTTCCAGCGGCAACAGCTGCGGGTAATCCTGCCTCCACTGTTCTACTTAATGATACAACGAACTACGAACGCCAATAAATGTCCCTTCCGCTTACGCGGGATAGGGCGGCAGGGTTCCAGCGGCAACAGCTGCGGGTAATCCTGCCTCCACTGCACTACTTAATGACACAACGAACTACGAACGCCAATAAATGTCCTTTTCGCTTACGCGGGATAGGGCGGCAGGGTTCCAGCGGCAACAGCAGTGGGTAAACCTGCCTCCACTGCACTACTTAATGACACAACGAACTACGAACGCCAATAAATGTCCCTTCCGTTTACGCGGGATAGGGCGGCAGGTTTCCAGCGGCAACAGCTGCGGGTAATCCTGCCTCCACTGCACTACTTAATGACACAACGAACTACGAACGCCAATAAATGTCCTTTCCGCTTCCGCGTCATAGGGCGGCAGGGTTCCAGCGGCAACAGCTGCGGGTAATCCTGCCTCCACTGCACTACTTAATGACACAACGAACTACGAGCGCCAATAAATGTCCCTTCCGCTTCCGCGGGATAGGGAGGCAGGGTTCCAGCGGCAACAGCTGCGGGTAATCCTGCCCCTCCACTGCCTGTAATGACACAACGAACTACGAACGCCAATAAATGTCCCTTCCGCTTCCGCGGGATGGGGCGGCAGGGGTTCCAGCGGAAACAGCTGCGGGTAATCCTGCCTCCACTGCACTACTTAATGACACAACGAACTACGAGCTTAATAAAAATGTCCCTTCCGCTTCCGCGGAATAGGGCCGGCAGGGGTTCCAGCGGCAACAGCTGCGGGTAATCCTGCCTCCACAGCACTACTTAATGACACATCGAACTACGAACGCCAATAAATGTCCCTTCCGCTTACGCGGGATAGGGCGGCAGGGTTCCAGCGGCAACAGCTGCGAGTAATCCTGCCTCCACTGCAGTACTTAATGACACAACGAACTACGAGCGCCAATAAATGTCCCTTCCGCTTACGCGGGTTAGGGAGGCAGGGTTCCAGCGGCAAGAGCTGCGGGTAATCCTGCCTCCACTGCACTACTTAATGACACAACGAACTACGAACGCCAATAAATGTCCCTTCCGCTTACGCGGGATAGGGCGGCAGGGTTCCAGCGGCAACAGCTGCGAGTAATCCTGCCTCCACTGCACTACTTAATGACACAACGAACTACGAGCGCCAATAAATGTCCCTTCCGCTTACGCGGGTTAGGGCGGAAGGGTTCCAGCGGCAACAGCTGCGAGTAATCCTGCCTCCACTGCACTACTTAATGACACATCGAACTACGAACGCCAATAAATGTCCCTTCCGCTTCCGCGGGATAGGGCGGCAGGGTTCCAGCGGCAACAGCTGTGGGTAATCCTGCCTCCACTGCACTACTTAATGACACAACGAACTACGAACGCCAATAAATGTCCCTTCCGCTTACGCGGGATAGGGCGGCAGGGTTCCAGCGGCAAAAGCTGCGGGTAATCCTGCCTCCACTGCACTACTTAATGACACAACGAACTACGAACGCCAATAAATGTTCCTTCCGCTTCCGCGGGATAGGGCGGCAGGGTTCCAGCGGACAGCTGCGGGTAATCCTGCCTCCACTGCACTACTTAATGACACAACGAACTACGAGCGCCAATAAATGTCCCTTCCGCTTCCGCGGGATAGGGCGGCAGGGTTCCAGCGGCAACAGCTGCGGGTAATCCTGCCTCCACTGCACTACTTAATGACACAACGAACTACGAACGCCAATAAATGTCCTTTTCGCTTACGCGGGATAGGGCGGCAGGGTTCCAGCGGCAACAGCAGTGGGTAATCCTGCCTCCACTGCACTACTTAATGACACAACGAACTACGAACGCCAATAAATGTCCCTTCCGCTTACGCGGGATTGGGGGCAGGGTTCCAGCGGCAACAGCTGTGGGTAATCCTGCCTCCACTGCACTACTTAATTACACAACGAAATACGAACGCCAATAAATGTCCCTTCCGCTTACGCGGGATAGGGCGGCAGGGTTCCAGCGGCAACAGCAGTGGGTAATCCTGCCTCCACTGCACTACTTAATGACACAACGAACTACGAACGCCAATGAATGTTCCTTCCGCTTACGCGGGATAGGGCAGCAGGGTTCCAGCGGCAACAGAAGTGGGTAATCTGCCTCCCGCTGCACTACTTAATGACACAACGAACTGCCAGACGCCAATAAATGTCCTTCCGCTTACGCGGGATAGGGCGGCAGGGTTCCAGCGGCAACAGCTGCGGGTAATCCTGCCTCCACTGCACTACTTAATGACACAACGAACTACGAACGCCAATAAATGTCCTTTTCGCTTACGCGGGATAGGGCGGCAGGGTTCCAGCGGCAACAGCAGTGGGTAAACCTGCCTCCACTGCACTACTTAATGACACAACGAACTACGAACGCCAATAAATGTCCCTTCCGCATACGCGGGATAGGGCGGCAGGGTTCCAGAGGCAACAGCAGTGGGTAATCCTGCCTCCACTGCACTACTTAATGACACAACGAACTACGAACGCCAATAAATGTCCTTTCCGCTTCCGCGTCATAGGGCAGCAGGGTTCCAGCGGCAACAGCTGCGGGTAATCCTGCCTCCACTGCACTACTTAATGACACAACGAACTACGAGCGCCAATAAATGTCCCTTCCGCTTCCGCGGGATAGGGAGGCAGGGTTCCAGCGGCAACAGCTGCGGGTAATCCTGCCTCCACTGCACTACTTAATGACACAACGAACTACCAACGCCAATAAATGTCCCTTCCGCTTACGCGGGATAGGGCGGCAGGGTTCCAGCGGCAACAGCAGTGGGTAATCCTGCCTCCACTGCACTACTTAATGACACAACGAACTACGAACGCCAAAAAATGTCCCTTCCGCTTACGCGGGATAGGGCAGCAGGGTTCCAGCGGCAACAGCTGTGGGCAATCCTGCCTCCACTGCACTACTTAATGACACAACGATCTACGAACGCCAATAAATGTCCCATCCGCCTGCGCGGGATAGGGCGGCAGGGTTCCAGCGGCAACAGCTGCGGGTAATCCTGCCTCCACTGCACTACTTAATGACACAACGAACTACGAACGCCAATTAATGTCCCTTCTGCTTACGCGGGATAGGGCGGAAGGGTTCCAGCGGCAACAGCTGCGGGTAATCCTGCCTCCACTGCACTACTTAACGACATAACGAACTACGAACGCCAATAAATGTCCCTTCCGCTTCCGCGGGATAGGGCGGCAGGGTTCCAGCGGCAACTGCTGCGGGTAATCCTGCCTCCACTGCACTACTGAATGACACAACGAACTACGAACGCCAATAAATGTCCCTTCCGCTTACGCGGGATAGGGGGCAGGGTTCCAGCGGCAACAGCTACGGGTAATCCTGCCTCCACTGCACTACTTAATGACACAACGAACTACGAACGCCAATAAATGTCCTTTTCGCTTACGCGGGATAGGGCGGCAGGGTTCCAGCGGCAACAGCTGCGGGTAATCCTGCCTCCACTGCACTACTTAATGACACAACGAACTACGAACGCCAATAAATGTCCCTTCCGCTTACGCGGGATTGGGGGCAGGGTTCCAGCGGCAACAGCTGTGGGTAATCCTGCCTCCACTGCACTACTTAATTACACAACGAAATACGAACGCCAATAAATGTCCCTTCCGCTTACGCGGGATAAGGCGGCAGGGTTCCAGCGGCAACAGCAGTGGGTAATCCTGCCTCCACTGCACTACTTAATGACACAACGAACTACGAACGCCAATAAATGTTCCTTCCGCTTACGCGGGATAGGGCAGCAGGGTTCCAGCGGCAACAGCTGTGGGTAATCCTGCCTCCACTGCACTACTTAATGACACAACGAACTACGAACGCCAATAAATGTCCCTTCCGCTTACGCGGGATAGGGCGGCAGGGTTCCAGCGGCAACAGCTGCGGGTAATCCTGCCTCCACTGCACTACTTAATGACACAACGAACTACGAACGCCAATAAATGTCCCTTCTGCTTACGCGGGATAGGGCGGCAGGGTTCCAGCGGCAACAGCTGCGGGTAATCCTGCCTCCACTGCACTACTTAACGACATAACGAACTACGAACGCCAATAAATGTCCCTTCCGCTTACGCGGGATAGGGCGGCAGGGTTCCAGCGGCAACAGCTGCGGGTAATCCTGCCTCCACTGCACTACTTAATGACACAACGAACTACGAGCGCCAATAAATGTCCCTTCCGCTTACGCGGGATACGGCGGCCGGGTTCCAGCGGCAACAGCTGCGAGTAATCCTGCCTCCACTGCACTACTTAATGACACAACGAACTACGAACGCCAATAAATGTCCTTTTCGCTTACGCGGGATAGGGCGGCAGGGTTCCAGCGGCAACAGAAGTGGGTAATCCTGCCTCCACTGCACTACTTAATGGCACAACGAACTACGAACGCCAATAAATGTCCCTTCCGCTTACGCGGGATAAGGCGGCAGGGTTCCAGCGGCAACATCTGCGGGTAATCCTGCCTCCACTGCACTATTTAATGACACAACGAACTACGAACGCCAATAAATGTTCCTTCCGCATACGCGGGATAGGGCGGCAGGGTTCCAGCGGCAACAGCTGCGGGTAATCCTGCCTCCACTGCACTACTTAATGACACAACGAACTACGAACGCCAATAAATGTCCCTTCTGCTTACGCGGGATAGGGCGGCAGGGTTCCAGCGGCAACAGCTGCGGGTAATCCTGCCTCCACTGCACTACTTAACGACATAACGAACTACGAACGCCAATAAATGTCCCTTCCGCTTACGCGGGATAAGGCGGCAGGGTTCCAGCGGCAACATCTGCGGGTAATCCTGCCTCCACTGCACTATTTAATGACACAACGAACTACGAACGCCAAGAAATGTTTTTTCCGCATACGCGGGATAGGGCGGCAGGGTTCCAGCGGCAACAGCTGCGGGTAATCCTGCCTCCACTGCACTACTTAATGGCACAACGAACAACGAACGCCAATAAATGTCCCTTCCGCTTACGCGGGATAAGGCGGCAGGGTTCCAGCGGCAACATCTGCGGGTAATCCTGCCTTCACTGCACTATTTAATGACACAACGAACTACGAACGCCAA
>BLKR01009438.1:0-109579 GCA_011170035.1 Teleogryllus occipitalis | reverse complement strand
TTTGTCTCCTCGTCGTCCCGTTTTCTCTCCTCGTCGTCCCGTTTTGTCTCCTCGTCGTCCCGTTTTGTCTCCTCGTCGTCCCGTTTTGTCTCCTCGTCGTCCCGTTTTGTCTCCTCGTCGTCCCGTTTTGTCTCCTCGTCGTCCCGTTTTGTCTCCTCGTCGTCCCGTTTTGTCTCCTCGTCGTCCCGTTTTGTCTCCTCGTCGTCCCGTTTTGTCTCCTCGTCGTCCCGTTTTGTCTCCTCGTCGTCTCGTTTTGTCTCCCCGTCGTCCCGTTTTGTCTCCTCGTCGTCCCGTTTTGTCTCCTCGTCGTCCCGTTTTGTCTCCCCGTCGCACACTGGTCTAATCGGGCCTAAAACTTGGCCATAATTGCAAATGTCAGTGGATTTGCGTAAAAATTGGTATCAAGGGGTTTTTGAGGTCGCTGAATTAGAATATCATTACGAAATTTCAAAATTCAAAATGGCGCCTTCAAAATGGCGGATCGACTCATTTAAAAACAAAGAAATATGCATATAAAAATATACATATGGGGCTCTGAAGGTCATTGATTTCAAATGTCATAATGAAATTTCAAAATTCAAAATGGCGGCTTCAAAATGGCTAACTGACTCATAAAAATGAGCCCAATGTGCGTAGAAATATGTATAAAATGGTTCTACTTGTTCCGAAATCTCATCAACCTCATCATTCTCATCATACAATATTCTGAGACTCTCGTCAGAATTGAGTCCTTTCCGAAAAATATTTCAACAACTCACTCAAAAGAAAGAAACTAAAATTGATTAGCAAATGATTCGCATTTGAATAAAGATTTCACCTACGACGACCGTACTCTTGTAACACAGAACAGCAACTGAGATGTAACTCCCAACACCCGACGTCATACGATACATGACACATTCTGAAACAGGATGTGTTCTTGGCGATGAGTTCCACGAATTAAAAAGTCGTTGACACTACCTGGAATTATTGCAAGAGGCAAGGAGTAATACCGAATCTAAGCTGTGTTATCAAGCCACAAATGATAGCGAGTGTATAAAAGTCACCCACAGGCTCATTCGGTTAATCTGTTGAGTTTTGTAGTCCAAAAATATTGGTAATAATAATAATAATAATAATAATAATAATAATAATAATAATAATAATAATAATAATAATAATAATGTAGTTATTACTGGCGATGCTCAATTATTAGTGAAAAATCACTTGTGGTTACACAGCATCTCACAGATTTTCTCGTACTAGTTAAATTGATCGTCTCTTATTTGTCGAACTCTTAACTTTTGTTCCACCTTCTTCTCAGCATATCCTGGCGCCCAAAACACATTTTTTTACGTTTTCTCAATTTTTCGGATATCTAATAGAACTTTTAAGAATAAGAATATTATAGAAGGGTAAAAAATGTGACTAAATGCACATTTTCATTGAAAGATTTAGAACCATTTTTTATGAACATATCGTTTTATCGTTTCTGAAAGTGCGTATTTTGAAGCACATTTGCACTCAAAACTTCATATTTTTCGAGAAACGTCATAAAAAACTGATTGCGGCAATTGTACTCACAAATGTGATAATGTATATGAAATGCCTGTAATGTAAATATTGACGTCATGAGAGACATTTTAAAAAAAAATTATGATTAATTTTTTTAAAAACAGAAGACATGATAGTGGCATTTATGTCATGTTATCCTGTCCGTTTAGCACTATCCGAACAAAAAAAAAAAAAAAAGAAAAAATCTGAAGCCCTTTCGATATATATATTCAAACAAATGTCACCCATCTGTTGGGAACCCAATATCAATGTATACTGATCTAATTTCGTCGCCACTTATTGAATAAACAATATTTTATTTAATCTTTAATTATGAATAATTGAATCAAAAATTAGTTGACAATACTTTGAAGTGATCACATTGAATTCACTTTTACACCTTAGTTACCCATAGTTTTGTTTGTTGCGTCAAGAAAAGAAGAATCCTTAAAATACACGAAAAATCTGAAAGTGCTCGGTGGCTTTGGTTATTATTGTTTAATCCCTCCAAAAATTTATATTATTAATTTTACTACTAAAAGTAATTATCTGAAGGAGAAGTAAAAAAATTATTCCAAGAAATCAATTTCCTGTGGCATCGAAGAAACCATTGGAGGCGATCTAGTGTTATATCTTTCTACGTAGCATTGTAGTATAGTCGCTTTAAAACAAAAAGATGCAGATATGTGCAGCTAAATTTGTGTTATTCTGATTAAGGGCATTCTACTTGATAAATAAAAATAATAATTGAGGCAGGACTACGCAGGACAAAAAATATAATCTACAATATATACGACTAACTTTGTTACGCTACATGGTTTAGAATTCAACCGCATCATATATAAAAATATTATACACTTTTCCTTAAAAATATACTTAAATTATAGCCATAAGTGTCTTATATTCGGAAATACAAAAAGAATCCTAAAAAACAATTTTAAACCCTTTTTTTAATTTCACGAATATCGTTGGCAAGAATCAACAAATTCGAGCCGTTGGAGCAACGGTAACTTTACGACACCGTGTGGAAGACAAAAATGATTGAAATAAATTTCTGAAGCTGAAGTAGTATGCTCCAATGTGTTCCGAACGAGATTTGATAAGTCAGAATTCCAAACGCGCACTTTGAATTTTGCAATTATGGCCAGGTTTTTGCCGCGATTAAACCAGTGTGCGTCGTCCCGTTTTGTCTCCCCGTCGTCCCGTTTTGTCTCCTCGTCGTCCCGTTTTGTCTCCCCGTCGTCCCGTTTTGTCTCCTCGTCGTCCCGTTTTGTCTCCTCGTCGTCCCGTTTTGTCTCCTCGTCGTCCCGTTTTGTCTCCTCGTCGTCCCGTTTTGTCTCATCGTCGTCCCGTTTTGTCTCCTCGTCGTCCCTCCTCGTCGTCTTGTCTCCTCGTCGTCCCGTTTTGTCTCCTCGTCGTCCTGTGTCTCCTCGTCGTCCCGTTTGTCGTCCTCGTCGTCCCGTTTTGTCTCCTCGTCGTCCCGTTTTGTCTCCTCGTCGTCCCGTTTGTCGTCGTCCCGTTTTGTCGTCCCGTTTTGTCTCCTCGTCGTCCCGTTTTGTCTCCTCGTCGTCCCCTCGTCGTCTCCTCGTCGTCCTCTCCTGTCGTCCCGTTTTCTCCTCGTCGTCCCGTTTTGTCTCCTCGTCGTCCCGTTTTGTCTCCTCGTGCCGTTTTGTCTCCTCGTGCCGTTTTGTCTCCTCGTGCCGTTTAGTCTCCTCGTGCCGTTTAGTCTCCTCGTGCCGTTTAGTCTCCTCGTGCCGTTTAGTCTCCTCGTGCCGTTTAGTCTCCTCGTCCGTTTAGTCTCCTCGTCCCGTTTAGTCTCCTCGTCCCGTTTAGTCTCCTCGTCCCGTTTAGTCTCGTCGTCCCGTTTAGTCTCGTCGTCCCGTTTAGTCTCGTCGTCCCGTTTTGTCTCGTCGTCCCGTTTTGTCTCGTCGTCCCGTTTTGTCTCGTCGTCCCGTTTTGTCTCGTCGTCCCGTTTTGTCTCGTCGTCCCGTTTTGTCTCGTCGTCCCGTTTTGTCTCGTCGTCCCGTTTTGTCTCGTCGTCCCGTTTTGTCTCGTCGTCCCGTTTTGTCTCGTCGTCCCGTTTTGTCTCGTCGTCCCGTTTTGTCTCGTCGTCCCGTTTTGTCTCGTCGTCCCGTTTTGTCTCGTCGTCCCGTTTTGTCTCGTCGTCCCGTTTTGTCTCGTCGTCCCGTTTTGTCTCGTCGTCCCGTTTTGTCTCCTCGTCCCGTTTTGTCTCCTCGTCCTATTTTCCCATTTGACTCTTATGGTCTAATTTGTTCCCCTATCCCTATTTTGTCCCTTTTCTCCCCTTTTCCATGTTGTGCCCTTGCCCTCTTCGTCCTCCTTTCCCCGCTTTGTCCCACTTGTCCCTCTTTGTCCTTTTGATCCTTCCGCGCACTGTGATTATTTAAAAACGATACCAAAATCCTGTACCGACAACCGTTGCTATAAAACATCGAGAGTAATGACTATTCTTATTCATGAAAGCGTTAAATGTTTATTTTGAATAACGATAATAACTAGAAATAAAAAAACAAACATTGTATACAACACGTTCTCTATTAGTCTTTAAAGACTTGTTACATAAATACCTATTAAAATTGTAACAAAATATCTATCGAAACCCCATCCGATACCTATTTACTAGATAAACGACGCATAAGCAGTTATATGTTTATACTATCATTCAAGTTTATTTATTCTTGTGATGTCTGTCATGTTAATCCTTACAAATTTTCATTGACATTTTCGCTCAATCCTTCTTTGGGTACACTTACTTTTTGCTTATAGTGATAAATTTTCTGTTCAGTTTTGGGTAGCTTACGTGGACTGCAATAATCAGTACAAAGATGCTGTTACGAACACGTTGGAGCAAATAGATGTAATTAAAAGACTCATCAAGAAGTACCCTCGTGATCTTCAGTTTGTCGATTCTGTAAAAGGTAAAAATTCCATTTCAAGTGCAAATTTTGACATCTGCTGTTTTTTTATACTTACACGAAAAAAATTAATGTTTAGGCATTCAAGATGCGTTCAAGCAGAAAAAGATAGCAAGCCTCATTGCAGTGGAGGGTGGTCATTCCATTGACAGCAGTCTGCCAGTCCTCAGGTTAATGTACGAATTGGGTGTGCGTTATTTGACATTAACTCACACCTGTTCAACCCCATGGTAAGTTCACATATATGAAGTAAACTGTTAGCAGAGCAATGTAGAATTTGAATTGCATATCTCTTTCTTTGAGACAGAATCACAATAAGTACTTAAATGATTACGTACGAATAAGTACTTAAATGATTATTAAACTTGTCATAATGACTTCTGTGACCAATGATGGCACCAGGCATGAAAAAAAGGTGTTAAGGAATAATTAGATTGTTTGAATGCACGTTCATATCGTGACCAAGACGAAACAAGACCATGGTCTACTTGTGCTCTGAAGGCAAGTCTGTTGTAAGAAATGTCGGTCCTTCTACTCGATCCGAGCTTCCAGTTTGTCTGGATTTAGTAAAAGGACCGACATTTCTTGCAACAGACCTGCCTTCAGAGCACAAGTAGACCATGGTCTTGTTTTGTCTTGGACCATGTCTATGTTCTCGAAAAATTTAGAGCTTTTGCAGCTCGAAGAAGTATTCAATTCATTGAGATAATAAATTTATTCTGAAAAATTATGAAATTAAGATGTCTCACTTTCAACTCGAAAACTTCAGATCGAAATTTTTGTCACTCGAAAAAATTTAAACCGTGATTCCAAGAAATTTCATTCGGAATTTAACAGTGCACGGAGTCTGAAGAAAGGGAACTAATGTATTATTATAAGTAGTGCAAAAACTATTCCTTATATATAGAGGATAATATATTTATATATAGAGTATATAATATTCATTATTACAATCCTTATTTTCCCACCAGGGCTGACTCGTCGGCGGAGGAGAATCCAAAGCCAAATGGCATCACAGAATTCGGAAAGGTAAATCAATTGTACAATATTTATTGTGCTTTTCACCCGTCTGTACAAAGTAAAAAGGGGTGTTATGTCTTTGCGATGGTGTTGCCACCTATCTTAAGATTCGGCCAATATTTTTTTGCGAAGTATTTTTACATTCGTCTTGACAGAGTTATTTCACAACTTATCCTAACTAGACCCCTAAAATCCATCATGACGGACACTCGGCACCAGTTTCATCATTTTTTACATAAAAATTTCCGTATTATATAAGTTATAAATTCGTCTTGGTATCTTGCACATCGTAAATAAAATTACTAGACAACAAACATGTAGGACAGTGTGATCCATTTTGTAGATGTACTGTTCATAGCTCACTATTCCGTTTCTAATTCTAGAGAGATAGGGGGCAGTCGGGTGATTTTTTAAACATCTTTTTTATTTTGTACCTGATCAATTTTCTTCCGAGAGTTAAGCCTATTAGCAATTAGGGCAGTAAATGTATAAGCAATGTGTATTTGTGTGTGTACGTGTGTTTGTGTGTGTACGTGTGTTTGTGTGTGTACGTGTGTTTGTGTGTGTACGTGTGTTTGTGTGTGTACGTGTGTTTGTGTGTGTACGTGTGTTTGTGTGTTTCAGTGTGCGCGCACGCGTTTGAGTGTGTGCGTGCGCTTTCGTGCGAGCGCACGTGCGTTTGTGCATGCAGGCACGTGCGTGTGTGTTTGTGCGTGTGTTTATGCGTGTGATTGTGCGTGTGTTTGTGCGTGTGGTTGTGCGTGTGCGTGTGGTTGTGCGTGTGCGTGTGGTTGTGCGTGTGCGTGTGGTTGTGCGTGTGCGTGTGGTTGTGCGTGTGCGTGTGGTTGTGCGTGTGCGTGTGGTTGTGCGTGTGCGTGTGGTTGTGCGTGTGGTTTTGCGTGTGGTTGTGCGTGTGGTTTTGCGTGTGGTTGTGCGTGTGCGTGAGGTTGTGCGTGTGCGTGTGGTTGTGCGTGCGTGTGGTTGTGCGTGTGTGTTTGTGGGTATGTAAATATTGCCGATAGGCATGAAATTGTCGTAAACTATTGGGGGGTCGCAGAGCCATGAGCTTAAAGTTCCAATCGCACGACGCTATAAGTGATGAGGGCGATGGAGAACCTATAACCAACGTTATTGTGATATTCTTTTCCTAATACCACCTTATAATAAAACAATTTTCAGATTTTTATACACCAGGGTTGTTAGTTCTGGGAGGATGGAAGATGGAATGATGATGGTAATAATGAAGGATGAATGGACGGCACATACAAACACACATACACAAACACACCCATGCCCAAGGCCGGACTCGAACCCGCGATCCTTCCGTCCGAGATCGCCACGGCACTACTGCCTTAGCGATCTCGGCTATCCGGACTGCCATTTTGTTTGTTTGTTTGTTTGTTTGTTTGTTTGTTTATTTGTTTATGTAAATATTAAATATTTCTGTTAATATCATAATATTCTTTGTTCAAGAAAGGACATCCTTTAAAAATGCTAAGGAGGATTTTACCGAAAAAAGTTACAGATTAAACTCAAAACTTAATTGATAAGTTTTTCTTTTTTACATTAATTAGAGTTATTACTTTGGGGTCAATCCTTGCAAACATAATTAAAAATCCATTAATTTTTTGTTTCTTATTATTGTGGGACTTTATTTAATTTTTTATTTCTGCTTTGTTTTTAGATTGTTATTCATGAAATGAATAGACTAGGAATGATGGTTGATTTGTCACACGTCTCAGCACGAACAATGAAAAGTGTCATAGAAGTTTCCAAAGCGCCTGTGATTTTCTCTCATTCATCAGCATACAGCTTGTGCAATCATACGCGAAACGTCCCCGATGAAATTTTGAAAATGATAGTAAGTATTTTGTAATAATTTTCTTCCTTTATTTCTTTGGTACTATTCATACAAATAAGTTATTGACGTGACCTTTTTTTCATAACCCAAAGATCTACTTTCTGTGCATAATGTAGAATGTTGGCGGATGGACGATATGAATAAAATGTTGACAGACGAGTCGACAATATCAGCAGAGTCCGACATATTAAAATGAATATCTACCCCAAGATATTTCCGTACGAGTTGCGTACATTTTGCATTTTTTGAATTCATGAAAAGTTAATTAAGTCAGCATGCTATTCTTGGAATTCCAGTCGTATAATAGTTCCATTTATCTGTGATCATATACACAAACTCTTGGAATCATTCTCGATGTGCCAGACAGTATAAACGTTGATTCATGACGCTCCAGTGTTTTGCACTCAAGTGCGCGGAGTTCAATTCACTTTGTGGTAAGCGTCCTGCAAAATGTTGCTGTCCTGCATACACATACCGCAAAGTACAACTTTTCTATCAATAAACATTAAACGGGGAGTAGTAGTTTCCATGCATGAGCACTCAAATTGGTTGTTCGGAAGTTAACGGTGACACGGTTCTTTTGGTTGTCTTTAACGATTCATTATTGTCAAGGAACGAAAGAATCAAAGTGAAGGTAAAACTAGTGAAACTCTTAAACACAAAGTGAATGTACTATTTCTCTTTAAAAGAAATTCCCTTAAAAGGGAGGGGAAGGTTTATAAAAGCGTGAGCGCCGCCGGAGCGAGAGCGGGAACTGGAAGGCAATCGCGAACGTAGCACGTTGGACCAGTCAGGTAGCAACGTGCTTATTCTCGTTGTTGAGACTCCTTTCTGGTGAACGAAATTTTTCGTGTCAAAAGAACCGTGCAACCGTTAACTTCCAATTAACTCTGAAATTCATATTGTAATATGACATTACAGCCACAGAACAAAGGAATCGTGATGGTGAACTTCTTTTCCGAGTTCTTAGTCTGCAAAGAAGAGAGGAATGCCACCATCGAAGACGTTGTAGGTCAGTACACCTGAAAATTTCATTCCTCTTAATAGTTCAAGTTTCAAGACCAAAGAAATGCCTGTGTCTCACAATAATTTATTTAACTTTGCAGACCATATTAACTACATTCGTAATGTTACCGGTGTAAACCATATCGGCATTGGCAGCGACTACGATGGTGTCTCAAAGTAAGCTTTTGTAGTCAGAAATTAATTTTTGTAGATCGATACTTCCATTACACCTGCTTTCAATTACCTTTTCGTTTTGTTTAAGGGTTCCCATAGGTCTTGAAGATGTCTCTTCGTATCCTCGACTTTTCGAACGACTAGCTCAACCCAAACCAGGCGAACCGACATGGAGCAGAGAAGATCTCAAGAAGTTAGCAGGCCTCAACCTTCTTGGAGTATTCAAAGAAGTGGAAAAGGTGAAACAGATTTTCAATTTGAAGTCGGTCCTCCAAGACTGAAGACATGGCGATATTCTTGCGTGTACAAAAAAGAATCGATTTTGGCACAGTTCAAACAATTATAAGGTCTAGGTCAGGGTTTGAGGATTTTGAGATGAATGGCCGCCTCTACTGGCTATTCACAGTAAAAATGTTACGAAAAGAAAATACTCTTTTTGTGGGTAAACTGTTTGACATTGATGTTTCACAAATTACCCTCCCATGTTGACAGGAGTGGGATTTATCTGGGTATATCTGAAAAACAATGTTTGTTGTGTAAATTTCACTGCCAGTACTTTGAGTTTTTAAAGGAATTTATACTAATGAAAGTAATGCCAGTGGGACCCGTGCAAACAATCTCCACTTTGAAAATAATTATTTTAAAAGTGAAAATAGCTTTAGACTCATACTAGAACCCAACTTCCAATGTTTCTTACAGAGTGGAGATACACTCCAAAAATGTTACTAAATGTTCAAAAAGGTCTTGCTTGAAGATTTCTGGTACAAGAAACTCAATTTGTGTCCTGATTTTTAGGTCCTACAGTCAGTGGCAGATTCAGGGGGGGAGGGGCATGGGGGCCATAGAATGCATTAACCCTTTATAGGATTGTGGTTCTCTCCAGAACCACATGCTCTATGGTCGTTTTTTTGCTCAGCTTAGCCAAGCAATTATCAACCTTATAGTCAATTTTACATTGTAGAGTCACTTTCATTGTAATAAGATAGTTTCAGATAGTGTGATCGCGTTGATTCTTAGAAATATTGCATTTGCGCGAGGCATGTGGTTCTCCTCACAACCACAAAGCATACAGGAACTGTCGCGGAGTGTTCATTTGTGCAGTTTTCTGAACGGTGATTTTTCGTATGTCCACTGTTAGCAATTTTTCGTGAATACAGGTTTGTTTCTTATCTATTTCTGTTTTTAGTCATGTTTTTTAGAATTTTAATATATTTAATCATAAAATATTTCATTTTTACTTCACTAAGATGTATTTATAAGTGCTAGGGTGTAGTCATGAATAGGTACATAATCGTGTATATTGTTTTGTTCTGTGAAAATGCGAATTTTAAGAGAGTTTTTAAATCATTAAATTGATTATCTAATAATGTAAAATTGTCGTGAAATAGGTTAAGTTTTCCGAATATTTATGGCTTACATAATATTTCAATGTATTTGACGCAGTTGAGAACGTCTTACATTTGCTCGGTGTTTACGTAATATATTCGTAGTATATTATAACACCGATATTTGTCACTAGTGGTGTTTTTTGTTATAGAATGGCTAAATTTTGGAATTTTAATGATTTGGAATCGATGAATGAAGAGGAATTTGACAATTTCTTGGGAAGTATTGGTGGAGATGATTTGACATTAGATTCGGAGTATGGAGGGGATTCGGATGCTGATGACGCGGTGCCACTATCAAAAATAATGAACTTTAGCAGTCCACGTTCATCTCGTTCTATGGATGACGATGCGTGTGCGGAGACGGTAAATGGGACAGGTGCTTCAAATCAAATAAACATTTGTATCCACAGCAGTGACGACGACGAAAGCGACAGTGATGCAGCCCCAAGTACCAGTCCCTCGTATGAATTTCACAAAACCAGTAGAGATCCCGAAACATTTGGGCGAAGTACATTTCATGAGCATTTTGGTTCTAAGTGTGAAGTTAATTTAGAATCTCCACTTCAAATTTTTTCTCAATTTTTTACGGATGAATTTCTGGATTATGTAGTGAGTCAGTCAAATCTGTATGCCCAACAGAATGGAAATGAACTAAATTTATCTGTTTCTGAATTGAAAGCTTTTATGGGTATTTTAATAATAATGGGTTTTCATAAACTTCCGAGCATGCGACTCTATTGGTCATCTAATCCAAATTTTAATGTAACTCGCATCTCAGAGGTTATATCATTGAAACGATTTTTGAAGATTCTCAGGTTCTTACACTTGAATGATTCACAATGGATGCCAAAGAAAAGTGAACCTGAATTTGACAAACTGTTCAAAATTCGTCCCCTTTTGTCACACTTAAATAAGCAATTTTTGGAAAAATTTTCTCCCAGTCGAAATTTAAGTGTCGATGAAAGTATGGCTGCTTTCAAAGGAAGATCTACTCTCAAGCAGTACATGTCCATGAAACCTACAAAGCGAGGTTTCAAAATCTGGGTAGTGGCTTGTGCTGAGAGTGCATACATGCTGAAATTTCAAGTTTATGAAGGGAAAACAAACGGAACTATTCAGGGACCTTTGGGTGAGAGAGTTGTCACCTGTCTGGGATCTCCTTTTCAAGGCTTAGGATATTGTTTATTTTTTGATAGATTTTTTACAAGTGTATCGCTAATTAACAAGTTGCAGACACTTAACTTGTTCGGCTGCGGTACAATGCATCAGAATCGAAAATTCTTCCCAAAAGATGCATTACTGCCAGACAAGAAATTGAAACTTGGGGAATATGACTTTGCCATGAGTGATGATATTTCAATTGTCAAATGGAAAGATAGAGGAACCAAATCGGTTGTGGTTGCCAGTAATATGCATAGACCGAATGATATTTGTGAAGTTCTGAGAAGAAACAAAGAGGGAGAACGAGAAAAAGTAAAGTGTCCCAAAGCCATAGCGGACTACAACAATTTTATGGGAGGAGTTGATAAATTTGATCAACTTCTCTCTGCATATTCTGTCTCTTGGAAATCAAGAAAATGGTGGATTAAACTTTATTTTTTCTTTGATGCATCAATTGTTAATTCATATATTTTGTATTATCAGACCACAAAACTCTCGGAGACATTTAATGAAAAAGCAGACACTCATTTAAATTACAGATGTCAATTAGCAAATCAATTAATCGGTAATTACGTTTGGAAAGGCAAGATTCAAAACGTACCACCCAAAACAGTAATTTCGAAAGCAAAATTTTGCAAGAAGAGCTCAATGAATTCTGCAGAGAAACATATAATGATGACTAATGTGGGTTTGCACATGCCTGCAGAGTGTACGCCAAGGAGATGTGCCCACTGCAGCTCTAGAAAAAGTCCCAAACGCAGCAGGATTATGTGTAAAGAATGCGGAGTGGCTCTCCATATAACTTGCTTCCCTAAATTTCATGGACTGTGATGAAATTCACCAATGTTTATGATATTTTAGTATATTCTATGTAACTGAATACCATAGTGTGCATAAACAAAATTTTTTTAGACTAAATATAAGTTTCATTCAAGAATTAAACGAGGTGGTTGTGTACGCAACCACAATCAATATAGTGTAATGATTAGTCCTAAATGGATTGTGGTCGTTATGACGACCACGTCATTTTCTTATCTACCTCCTATTGTATTTATTCAAAACACAAATAAATATTTTTCTCATATTTCGAAGGTAACCATTAAACAAAAAAAGTTAAAATTAAAAAAATTCGAGATAAAAAGTTACCCGTCCTATAAAGGGTTAAACATATGCAATGTAATAGTGCGTAAATGTGTTCATTACACTACTGTTTCTATTTTTTTTTTTTAAATTGCCTTCTTCTTTTTGGTTCTTTTGTAAATTTAATTTGTACACATTGAATTGAAGGTTCCACTTTTTACTTTCAGGTTCGTGATCAATTAAAAACTCAAGGAGAGAAACCATCAGAAGCCCTGATACCTGAAGATGAAGCTCAGAATATTACAAACTGTTCTACAAACAAGCTAACCAGTTAGGAAGTGAAGTGTTCTATTAAAACATTTGCATTGAAATACTGATATTGTTTTTATATTGCAGCAGCACTTTGTGCTGGAAACATTTTTTCTAGTGATTGTGTCTTAACATGTTTAGAAGATATGTGTTATTGAGGAAGAGTGAAGAAAATTGTAAGTGAAATGTCTATTAAGTGTGCACAAGAGAAAGATTCAAGAGAAAATAGACATAGAACTATTAATTAAAAGTAGTAATAACATGCTATTTGTGTTCATAGACATTTAATGAATATAGGAAGGTGATTGATCAAATGCCATGGTTTCTGTTTACTAAAATATTCAATCTTTGACTTGCCCAGTGCCTTTTAAAAGTAAATCAACAGTTTTTTTGTCATAGAAGATACAAAAATATCTCTTTGCTGCAGAATAGCGTTTCTGAAAGCGAAGGTCATGAAGATATGAAAGGGGGAGGTCTACAATTTGACCTAAATTATAGTGAAATCACGATAATTATTATTTATTGTGAAATTTTGCCACACCCTAAAAGTACCACCCGGAGCGAGCTGCCCCTGTCACTCCCACTATTTATAGGAGGGCGCACACCTATGCTTTTGGACGTATATATAGCTTGACTATGCACACTCGCAGATTCAGGGGCAGTATACACGATTCTGAAAATACAAAATGGGTTGACAGAGATTTGAGAAGCCCATTTCCAAAAGACAAAATCTTCACTTTACATATTTTTTAGTACATAGGAAAAATAAAAATATTTTTTTAATGTTCCTTTAACTTAATGATTCTTTTTTCTTTATAGATAGTCAAAATACGATGATGCATTGGCGCAATGTGATTTCTGCCCAGGGGCTCTGAATGTCAAAATAAAGACTTGGTTCATGTTATTAGTTTTAATGTAGTACACAAGTATTTCTAAACATTTTACTTCATTAAAATCTGTCTTTATAGTGACACAGTACATTTTGGCTTTTATGAGAGATAAAGTAGGTCGCCACAAAGTGTATTGGATATAATAGTTTTGAAAGAAAACTCTCTTCAGAGAAAAATAAAAGAACGATAAACACTGACTTTTCACATTAATTTAAAGTACCAGTAACACCACACATATTGAACTTTAAATTATTTATTTTGACAAACACATTAGTTAAAAAATTAACAAGTTATAAATTCTATATGTAGTACAATGTGTCAACATCACAATGCAAAATAGATCTCCTTAGAATCAAAATAATAAATTAAAACAATTCAAAATTGTTTGAGTACAAGTAAGTGAATACATTAATTTAGTAAAAGTAGTACATGAACATGAGTAGATACTTCAGGTTAGTAAATTGAAATTCCTTTACAAAAACACCAGCATTAAAAGAACAACTTGGATTTCATGGAACCAATTCAAGATGTTATGTGAATAATTCATGCACCAAGACATCTAGTGGTATGAAATATTGAATTTAAAACTTTTTTAAAATTCAAAGTTTGTCCACAAGTACACTTATGGACCTTGCAGCACCTTTCACATAGATTACCCTACAGTCATATACATATACTATAGTTACTATGTATACTATATTATAAATTAATTGTTCATGTACCCATGTCAAACCTTTTACTGAAAAGGCAAGCAAAAAAAAATATCCTCGTTCTAATAAAGTCAAAAAATCTAAAATAAACAGTACCAATGGTACTAGCATTTGCAATGGCCAAAATGGCAAATTATCTTTTGTAGAATGCATGTGATAGCCAAGAAGGTGGTTTCCAAAAATCCACTGCTCTTCATAGTATTTAATTGGAATTAATATTCTATTTGATTTTATTATTTTCCCAGCATTTAAAAAGTTTAAGCAATAAAGTAATTGATTTGATTATGCTAGACAATGTATTTCGATTTATTTAGTGTACTGGCAAAGAAGAAAAACAAGAAACATCTGCTCACGTTTTCTTGAGCTCCTGAATCCCTTCCCCACATTTTAACTATAAATAGTTGAGAGATGGATACAAGTTAAGTTAATTACTTAAATAAACAAAATAATATTGATATGGTACAAATGCAAATTATATATTTCAGATTGGATATGCTGTTGTTTGCAAATTTGGGTATTATGTTTTTTGATCAAGAAAATTTAGTGTCAGTAACAATCAATTTTGTAGAAATACAAATTCCTGTTTTTTCTGTGCAGTAAACTTTGATTTTTGTAATGTTGTTATTCTTCTTCTTCCTCTTCCTCTTCTTCTTCTTCCTCTTCTTCCTCTTCCTCTTCTTCCTCTTCTTCTTCCTCTTCTTCTTCTTCCTCTTCTTCTTCTTCCTCTTCTTCTTCTTCTTCCTCTTCTTCTTCCTCTTCTTCTTCCTCTTCTTCTTCCTCTTCTTCTTCCTCTTCTTCTTCCTCTTCTTCTTCCTCTTCTCATTCCTCTTCTTCCTGTTCTTCCTCTTCCTCTTCTTCTTCTTCTTCCTCTTCTTCTTCTTCCTCTTCTTCTTCTTCTTCTTCTTCTTCTTATTCTTATTCTTCTTCTAGTAATAATAAACATTCAAACAGTTACAAAAATTTCTATCCATTATAAAATACGCATCCTGTTTTTTGACGAGTTTCTGAAGAAAAGAAAGTGCGTCTTATACACCGGCAAATTCAATATAAATCTAAGAAGGTGTATTACTAGAGGAGATAAGCTATAAGGCGACTTGTTCACTTGTTTTACATTATCGCTATATACAACAAATAACAGATTCATTAATAAAGCAACACAAAAGGAAAACAGTGAAAGAATTTTCCTTTCATATTCCTGCCCCTTGGCAATGTGATTACACGAGGCAGAAATGTAAAAGAAAATAAACATGAAATAAAGTAATAAGTAATAAACCATATAAACAATTAAAATCTGTATTAGTTGAAAACATCTGCCAGACATGATTTTTTCTGAGTCTACCATTCGTCGTGATATTTCAAGCTCATCTTCCTCGCTACTGTTTGTGTTTGTACATCTCTTTGTGAATTTGGAGGGGAATCGAGAGAGAAGTCTGGGGAAGGGTCCCGCGCCAGGTTTCACAGGTGTGCAAGTCGCTTGTGTGGGCTCAGTTTGACATGCCTGGCGACTTTATATATGTATATATACTCTTATATATGTATATATATATATATATATATGTATATATATATATATATATATATATATATATATATATATATATATATATATGTATATATATGTATATATATATATATATATATATATATATATATATATATATATATATATATATATATATATATATATATATATATATATATATATATATATATATATATATATATATATGTGGGAATCAGATTATTCGGGATTGTCCTACTTGGTTTTTAAAGTCAAGAAATATATAACAACATAAAACTCATTACAACACACGGATCTGCTCAACAATCAGCACCGTTCTACGCCTCCTGTTTTCACACACTGCCTGTCTCGCGTGTCTTCTAGCAACTCGTTCATCTCTTCCGCTTCGACCCCCGCGCTCTCTACTTCCTCTTGTGGGAAGCCCAAAAAGTCATGATCAGATTCCCACACTCGGCCATCCTGCATATCATCCGCCTCGGATGATGCGTAGTCGCTGGTCCATGGTTTCATGAATTCGGCACAAGTAGTAGTACGGTTAGGTCCATCATGAATACCTTCTCGGATGACATCATAACTATCGTTTTGCTTGACCTTCACAATTTGATAAGGGCCGAGAAACTTCTTCTTGACCTTGAGGCTTGGTCCGAACTGCGTCCTCTTGATGGCGACTATATCCCCCAACTGATAAGGACGTGCCGGTATTCTTCGCTTGTTAAAATTCCGTCGATTCTCTTCCTGAACCTTCAGCAACTGTAATTTGGCATCCTTTCGAAACTGGTCTCGCTGGGCCTCAAAATTGTTAACTATTTCTTCGCTGATGAGATCCATAATCTTCAAGTCTACATTGTGACGCATTCTCACTCCCATCAGAAGTTCAAAAGGTGTACGCTTGATACTTCGGCTGTATGTTGAGTTCATGGCTCTTTGTACAGCTTCGACATGCTTATACCATCGAGTTGGGTCTTCTATTGATAGCTTGGATAAAATTGATAATATTGTTGAATTAATTCTCTCAATTTGTCCATTTGCACGTGGTAATCCTGTGGTAATCAGTAAATGGGTAATGTTTTCGGCATTGCAATACTCCTTGAACTCATTAGAGGAAAATGCGGTACCTCTGTCGGACACAACCTGGACAGGACTTCCAAAAACCATCTTCTGCAATTCTAACTTATTTATCACTTCCTTCGTCGTTGTGGATTTTGTAGGGTATAACCACACAAACTTTGTAAAGCTATCTACAATGGAAAATATGTATTTGTATCCTTTGTTTGTTGAATCCAGAGGACCAATATGATCAACATGGTAAGTATGAAAAGGTACACTCTCCTTAAAAAGTGGATGTAAAAGTCCTTCTTGCTTTCCTGGTTTTCTGTTTACCAAAAGGCACCTAACACAATTGGAAATGACTCGTTTGATCAACTTCTTCGCATCTGGAATATAAAATTCCTGTTTCAGTTCTTCCTCCGTTCGTAGCAAAGCGTAATGCCCTTTTTCGTGTGCATTCCTGACAATTTCATGCTGCATTGAGCGGGGTACCACCAATGTCTCTCGTCCATCACAAAACTTGAAAAGTATTCCATCATGAAGCACAAAATCATTGTAGGGTCCCTCCCGAAGATGGTCTTTAATTGCATTGAGTCCCTCGTCTGCTTGTTGGGCTTTCTTAATTTTTGCTACTAGCCCATCTTTAACAACGCAGAGTACGCCCACGCAAGGGTGTCGGCTCAGAGCATCCACATGAGGGATTCTGGAACCAGCTCGATGTTCTATGCTGTAGTCGAATTCTTCCATGGCCATAACCCACCTAGCTACTCTTGGTGTAAGATCTTTTTTATCCATAGTCTTCTGTAGCGCTGAACAGTCTGTAATGATCTTGAATTTGATTCCGAGTAAATACGTTCGGAATTTCTTCAGAGCAGCAACCACAGCGAGCATTTCAAGCTCATAACTACTGTACTTTTCCTCTTCGGGCTTCGTCTTCATACTCATATAATGCACCGGATGGAGCTTGCCGTCGTCTGGGAGTCGTTGCAATAACACTGCTCCATACCCATACTTGCTGGCATCCGTGTGTAGCTCCGTCTCAAACGCTGGATTGTATATGATCAAAACTGGATTTCCTTGGAGTAGCATCTTCAAATCTGCGAACGCTTTCCTTTGTTCATAACTAAAGTGAAACTTCACTTTGTCCTTTAACAAATTACTAAGAGGCTTAGCGATCTTGGCATAATCGGGCACGAATTTCCTGAAATATCCAGTTAGTCCCAGGAAACTTTGTACATCTGCTGTAGACTTTGGTTCTGGATAATGTTTAACGGCAGCAATCTTCTCAGATGAGGGAAACACTTTTCCATTTTCAACCGTATGTCCCAAGAACTCAATCCTTTTCGTTAAAAGCTGACATTTCTCAAACTTCACTTCCAGTCCATTTTCCTCAGCAACATCTAGGACAAGTTGAAGTCGGTGCAAAGCCTCTTTTTCGTCACATGCAGGGATCACCAAATCATCTATGTATACAAAAACGACGTTATCTTGAATAAGTTTCCAAAATATACTATTAATAAATCTTTGAAACACCGCGGGGGAGTTGCAGAGACCAAATGGAACCTTCAAAAATTGAAAATGTCCTGAGTGCGTCACAAAAGCTGTATATTTCCTACTTTCTGGGTGAATGCTGACATGAAAGAAGCCATTCTTGAGATCCAGAGTGCTGAACACTCGGGCACCACAAAGTTTGTCTAGGATGTCTTCTATCAATGGAAGTGGATACCTATCTTTCATAACATTTTTGTTCAATCGCCTGTAGTCTATGCAAACTCTAGGTGATCCGTCTTTCTTCTTGGCAATTACAACTTGACTAGCATATTCGGACACACTTGGTTCTATGACACCATCTTCAAGCCACTGTTTTACCTGTTCATTCACTATGGACTTCTCCTCTGGGGCTAAACGCCTCGGTCTGCTATAAATTGGTTGTTCATTCTTCACCACTATATTCATTTCAATTTCTGTGTTTTTCTTCTTTGCAGGTTGGTATTTGGCCATCATATCTTTAACCTTTAAAACTGCTTCCTTTGATGCTGATGTGCCAATATTCCATTCATCCTTCCGAATAGCGTCTATTTTCATTACAAATGCTTCCGTCCTAATCTTAGTTACTCTGCTATAATGTTTGTTTCTCAATAACTCTGCTTGATCTAATATGTCAGTGCCAACAATTGATGGTGTATCAAAAGGTTCTAAAATGTCATTGGAAACAACGAAAACTTCGACTTCATAAGAATCGTCATCTATCAGGACATCAGCTGGAAAACATCCCTCTGGAGAAACGTAGCCTTTCCCGAAACCAGAAAGCAGCATTTCTGTATCTTGAAGATCTGGATGTCCCAATTTGGCATGGAGGTCGTTGTTTATTACCGTGACATCACATCCCGTATCCAGTAAAGCCTGAGTCTTCAACCCTTTAATGATTATTTCTTTCTTCTTAGAATTCTTCTGGATTGGAGCAGCTACGACGCCAATAGATTTCCGAACTTCCCCATCATTCTTCACCAAACAATGGGAAGCAATGTGTCCAAATTCGTTACAGCGAAAACACTTAGGTCCTTGATCTTTGAATTTGCAGTCAGCTGACTTATGACCATCTTTACTTCCACAGTTATAACATCCACGTCCTCTTAAGTTCTTATCAGATGAATACTTGTTCTCTTTTCCACTTTTGTCTTTCGTGTCAGATCGATTGTGATTTTTCGATTGACGTCCTCGCTCATACGCCTCATCATACGCCCGATTGACGTCCTCGCTCATACGCCTTTTCATAATTACGTAGCTTTTCTTTGAATTCTTTCATACCAGAAGCTCCATACAAAATCAACTTAGTTCCGGACTCGTCATCGATACCATCAATAATATACTGCATCAAAGATTGTTCGTCAATATCGCATCTACTAGCTATTTCACGCATTACCAGAAAATTCTCTTGCAAAGATTCTTCTTTCTTCTTTTGTCTACAATTTAATAAGCGATGAATGTCAGCAGCACTCGTTTGAACCTTGAATTCTTCTTTCAATGCCTTCTTTAATTTCCTCCATGACGAGATGCCATTTTCTCCTTGAATAAAGAGCTTCGCCAAACCGGTTAAAGATTTCTTTGCAAAAATAAATTTTTGTATTTCATCCCATTCCATGAGAACAGCTATCTCTTCAAATTCGTTGATCCACTTCTGAATAGGATATCCTTGCTTCCCGTCAAAAGGCCGTATAGAACCTTCGAGATCACGAAACGTCAAAGCAAACTTATGGGATTGTGTCTGATCGCGTAATTTCAGCCGTCTAATCCCCTTAACCTCTTGTTCAATTTCGATCTCATCGTCTTCAGTCGAACTGGAACAATACTGGATAGCTTGTTTCGGAGGTTTAGCATCTTTCTCAACGTTTTCTTCGTCTTCGTCTTCCTCAATTTCTTCTTCTTCACAATTTTGACAAGCTTCACCTAACCAAGATAAATCCAGCAAGTGATCGCAAATTCGCTCTACGAGTGCATCTTTCAGCCCAGTGTAATCGAGACACAAAATACTACATATTGCGACCAAGTCTGCTTCACTAAATTCCTGTGTAATGTAGTCAAGTTTTTCTGTATGTTCATCGGAATCACGTTTAAACGAGAAACCAGGGAATTCCCGTAGACGTTTCCTATTCCTCCGATCTGTTGATGCTGTCCCGAAGATCAACTTGTGTATGGTCCGTATAACCTTAACAGGTGCCGTAGCAATGTTCTTTTTAATTTTCTCGATTTCCCCTAACGTAGTCATCTTGGTACTGGGTTCAAATTTAAATCACACAAAATAATAATATGGGTTAAATCAAACAAAATAAAATAGTCAAAACCAGAACATAATCACTTCAAAACTACTGGGCTAATCGGGAGAATAGCTACCCCCCTATGCCAAGGTTACATTAAGTCACATACATTTTTTTTTTAATTTTCTTAGTAGGAAATGACATTTTTTAATGTCTATTTATTTACTATTCCCTCTAAAAGAAATTTTCTTAAAAGTGAGTGTTCCCTTTAAAATAAATTCTCTTAAACGTGAGGGAGGTATATAAAACAACGTGAGTGCCGAAGCGACAGCGGAGGCGCGAACCAGGTCTCGAGAGCGAGGGCCGGAAGGCCCTCGCGAACATAGCACGTTGGACCCGTCGGGTAGCGACGTGCGGTAGCACGTCGCGGACCACTTGGTGAAAAAAAATGCGTTGGTTAAAGAATTGTGTGGGTTATAAAATTAAATTTGTAGCGTGAAAATTAGGAATAATCAGTTCACTTAATGAGAGTACGTTGCTACGGAGATTTAAACGTACAGGGGGCTTTGGAGCAGGGGGGTAGCTATTCTCCCGATCTACCAACTACTGCATTCGAGAATCTTCCACGCACCGTGAACACAAAATAACATACACACTTCTCAATACACGTTCGAAAATTTTAGTGCACTACGCAATTCACAACATCCAGGAATCCTCTATGCGTCCTTCTAGAATTTTATAATTAACACAAACAACTTCTTAATAACGAGTTACAACACGTTCGAGAATTTTCGATGGGATGGCGTAATATACAAAACTGAAATCCTCACGAATCTTCAGTCGCCATCTTTGTATCTCTGACTTAACCTCTTCACACTAACCACAAGATTTCTTCTTCATGAAACTGTTCTCGTCTTTTCCAACAGGGATCTCTTTCAATGTTGACCTTGGCAGAAATATCCACAATGTCGCAGGCCTCGTCTTTGCGTCGTTTCGTCTTTCCGTCTTTTCGTCGTTACTCCCGAATAATATTCCCGTCGACTTCGATCTTCACATCCCGGACGAGCCCCCAAAATGTGGGAATCAGATTATTCGGGATTGTCCTACTTGGTTTTTAAAGTCAAGAAATATATAACAACATAAAACTCATTACAACACACGGATCTCCTCCACCATCAGCACCGTTCTACGCCTCCTGTTTTCACACACTGCCTGTCTCGCGTGTCTTCTAGCAACTCCTTCATCTCTTCCGCTTCGACCCCCGCGCTCTCTACTTCCTCTTGTGGGAAGCCCAAAAAGTCATGATCAGATTCCCACACATATATATATATATGTATATATAGAGAGATTGGCAGAAGGAACACTTCGGGAAATTGACACAGTGAACTTCATTGCCAAAATAAAAAAATCAAAGTAAATGTTTTTATGAATTATTTTTAATTTTTAATTGGTTGTTAGGATGAATGAAAAAATCAATTTTTACAAGAATAAGTATTTTATTATTTCGTTCATGATTTCGAGGTGCCAATGAATTAGAAAAAAATTGATTAAAAAACATTGTCGATTTAGTATGGAACATAATATAGAATTAACACAGCAGTTACATAATTTATAATAGCCATGGTATAATTAGCTTCAATTTTTAGTGAGAAATTTCCCATGTATGTAATTGATCTTTATTACATCGCGGTTAGTCATTATATATATTTTTTCTCGCAACATTTCGGAACCTTATTTGTTTCTTAATCAGACATTTATTCATCATTGCGAGAAAAAAATATATGTAATGACTGAGGTGTAGTAAAGATCAATTATATACGTATGAAATTTTAAATGTTTTAAAAATAGTGCAATAAATTTTAGTATGGAAATGTAGATTCTTACACTTTGTGAAAAATATGTAAAGTATTAAAAAAATTGATTTGGGAAAAACAATTTTGACATGAAACATAACTTTTGAAATTTTCTAGTTTCACTTGTGATTATATATGATATAATGTATGTGATGTATATGTAATATATTTTGCGTCAATAAAGTGTAAAATCAAAGATTACGAATTTTGGGAATTTAGGTTTGAGAAAACGCACTTTTGAATTCCAGCATAAAAACATTCATGTAAGGAAATGCACATGGAAATAATATAAGAATGAATGCAAAAAAACATTTCTTTGAACTATTTACTATTAGGAGAAACATTTTTTATATTAGAAGAAACATTTTTCACATGAGATTTCAATTTTTTCTGAAGATCATCCAAAATGCTCAGAATTTTAAGTAGTTTTGGGTTTAAATAAAAACAAGGTCAAAGGTAGGCATATTTGTTTCAGTATTGACCGGTTGTGGTTGTACTAGCTCAATTTTAAGCTAGCTTATTATTAATTACATCAAAATTTGAAGAGCAATTAAGCAATTCTTGCGCAATGAATTAACAATTAAAATCTTTCAAAATGGTGGTTCTATTGTTTTTGTGGTGACCGGTTATGGTTGTTCTGACTTGAAAGCGCTACAGCAGAGCACCCATGTAAATGGTAGCATTCATACTAGGCCAGACGGAAGCTCTTCTGAGCTTATGTGATATGTTGATAGCCATGCGGCCGCCAACACGCAGAGCGGTGGTTCTCTTTCCCAGGCTGGCGCTGGTCGGTGGCTGCGGGGGAAGGAACTCGATGCTTCTGGGAGGCCCTGCTGAGTTGCTCCTTGGGCACACGCCCTCACTGGTGTGAGATCCTGCGTCCGAAAGGTGAGTCAATCATTTACAAAAGCGGAATATAAATAGGCACATAAGAACATTCCAAATTCGTCAATAACTTGTAGTATTTGGGAAATGGATTCATCAATTTTTGGTTCAAAACAACCGGGTAATGTATTACTTACTGACTGCAATTTATAGTTTGTCATACAGTACTCTGGGAAAACTAAACTAAATAAACGCATCATTATTTATTTTTCGATATATTTTTTGAAATATTAATGCTGTGTTTGATGATAAATTACAATTAGATAGTCAGGGATACAGTAGAGAACCAGTGGTACAACAACAGTTCAACAGCACATACTTTGTTCCATTATTTGTAACTTAAGCAATTTTCGAAAATTCAGTGTGTGAAATGAAAATGAGACCTGCCCAATTTTTAAGCGTTCTTTTCTGTGCCCGAGGAAAATGGAAAGAAAAAAGTTTGGAACCATTTTAGAGAATTTTTTATAAATCGCCTCTAATTGAATGAAACGTTACTCTTTCGAGTAATGATGGTAATTAAAAACATGTATTTTAATTTACTTAAAGTAATTCTTAGATCAGGAACGAGGGAAAAAGAAAAATGTACATTTGCAATGCCAATATTTGCAGTTTTCAAAAATGCATAGAGTTAACAAAAAATATGACCTACGCCATTTTTATAAGCGTACTTGCTGTATTTGAGAAAAAAAATAATTAAAAAATTACGAGCTGTTTTTGAGATAACAAGTGTTTAAAAATTACCTCTATTTCTCGCAAAATTAGGCAAAAACTACTCATATTTTCAAACAATTGCACGTGACCTTATTTAAAGATCTGCCTTTGAAAAATAGTTTTTATTTCTGTACAAAATTCTCTCTTCAAAATTGTAGTAGTTGAAAGATGCCGAAAAAAATAAACTTTTGCTGTTTTCTGAACTTCGGAGTGATAAATGGAAATAGAACTGCAAGGAAAATACATCATTTTTAACCGTTCTTTAAGCGTACACGCGGAAAACAGTCCAAAAAATTAAAGCTTTTTTTTTAGAAAAAAATTAAAATGTTAACGTTTAATGTAAATTACTCCCAACAATCAAAATTTCGTTCCAAATTCGGATGGTTTCGTGTTTGGTCAGATCGATAGAGTTATGTGAATTTTGAGGAAAATCCTTGAAATGGTTTAGGAACGAGCTTTGACCACGGACTGACAAACGGGGGGCGGACGGGCAGTATCAAGAATCCGGAAAACTTGGATTTTGACTGGACATGTTAGAGGAAGTAATGTACTACATATATGAACAAGATTTATCTACTTTTTCGAATTCAGGGTCTCACGTCTGGCTGCTCTAATCGGTAGTCTTCAAGTGGATTCTCCGATCAACAAAGGGCGGATACCATAACAGTACCTTAAGAAACAGACCGCGTGCTCTTTCCTTCTTCATCCGTAAGGATGAAACCCTCCAGTCTTCTTACTCCCCCCTCTCAGAGACGCACACATTTCATACTTCACCACTCACGCCCCGAGACCAGTCTGGAGGTTGTCCATTCTGGGACGGTGCCACAGCGAGAAGGAGATAAATTGGAGGGAGACGTCACTTTCCAGCGGGGATGGAACACCGCCTCATTCCGAATTATAATAATAAGCACTACTCCCAGGTGGTTTGTTGACCACAGCAAATGACGCGCCTGGAGGCAGTAACAAAAATTAATTTGAGTTAAAACCAACTCAGTCTCAAAACACATTTCATATTTTTATTTTATTCATAATGTTAAAGATACTTCTTCATTGCCAAAAGACGCTTCTATATCGTTATCACCTAGAGGTGAAAAAATTATTTGCACTTGGGCGCTGAGATGAACCTTTTTAGGAAGCTGACTGACTTCAGCGTATTGCTAGGGAGGCACAGTGCTTGGGTGACTTGATATTTACTGAATCTTTGTGGGAGGGAACATGGTGAGTTAAATGATAAACAAAAGCAGATCTAAGATCTATTTATTCGTACTAGTGTCTAAGTAAAGAGAGGGGGGAAGAGAGAAAAAATTCCTAGAGAAGGGGCAGAGAGGAAGAGGATCAAGAGATGAGGGATATACGGTTCATCGTCTCCATCGTGCTTGTTGCAGATGAATTTTTGGAAACCATTTTGCGAGAAAACGAAAGTAAAGTTAGAACACACACTCTGTTTGTCATTTAATTCAATATTCCTCAAGTAACTGAACCGTGGAGTGTGATTCTGTTTTCTATCTTCTTCATAAAATTAATAGAAAATTATCCGCGAAGTAATGAGAGTTACAAAAACTATGCGAGTTGAAAATGACATGTTTGAAATGAAAATATATTGTTTTCACGATACTAGTTTTGATTGAAATTCAAATAATCATATTAAAAGAAATTACTTCATTAGACGATTTGCTTTTCAGAGCAAGAATCGTTGCCTTTGTTTATTCTATGTTTTTATCGTAACCTGTGCTGTAATTGACTGCATAATGCACCTGTAAATTGAATACTTAAATGTGATCAAGGATCACGTGTCTGCTATTTCAGTGTGACTTTCTCTCACTCGTTTTTCGCTCGTGTTATTTCGGACGGCTTCGTGCCCGTCCACCCAAATACAATCAAAACTCAATTCAGTTTATAACTGGAGAGGTGGCTCAGGAGATCAACTGATGTCACTGTACTGACTGGGAGGTCCTGGGTTCGAGTCCCGACGGTGGCAGAATCCAGTCCGCACTTGCTAGAGAGGTCGAATTCAGTCGCTGTTTGGAGGAGGATTCTAGCGACCGGCTGCTCTGGTCGATAGTTTTCCGTGGTTTCTCTGAACAACACCAGTCGAATGCCGGAGCTGTACCCTAACAAACAGGCCACGGACCGCGCGCGATCTTTCCTTCTCTGGCTAAATTCCAACAAAATAAAACCCACCAACAACTCATTTCCCAATCACATCCGATATTCCCTCAGCTGATCCAACTAACAAATAAATACAATTACATATAAATACAATAATATATAATCATAACTCTCTGACTGCAGTATATATTATGTTTTTCTTCTGTGGAATTCTGAAAAAACAAACACACACGCACAATATCCTGTTAGCTAATTTGTATCCAAACCTTCACTATCTTATTTGTTTTTTCTAACTACTTTCCTAATACTGTCCGCAAAGCGGTTTAGGTAGCTCAGGGTATAAATTGATGTCACTGCAGAGCCACTGACTGGGAAGTTGTAGGTTTAGACAGGATTTTGGACCTATCTGAATACAATCGCGTATGTGAAATTCAGTGGCTGTCTGGTGGAGAATTGTAGCGGCGGTCTGTTGTAATCGGTATTTTCCGTGAGTTCTCTGAATAATACCAGGCGATTGTCTGTATTGTCAGTACTGTAACAAATGAGTGAAGGTCCGTGCGCGATGTTTCCTTCGTGTTCCTTGTCGTATCTTCACGCCTCACACGCCTATAATCCCTACACTACGGCACAAGTCGGGAGTTTAGAGCTTGTTACGGGTGAGGCGATGCCCCGATGGAGGCAGATAAGTGACTGGCGAAAACTCCTCAAGCCCACGTGTAGGTCGGCGCCGGATGTCACCATCGACCGGGGGAAGTTGACCGTCGCCTCCCGCGACAAATCATACAGAACACATCGAACACTTACGTGATATAACAGTTGAGGCTTAGAGAAAGAGTAATTAATGATTGAATCAATGTCCGCAAAACTGCTGAAATTGATTCTGATATTTTTGTTTATTGTATTACTTTGTGAGACCCCCTTTTTTCCCTTCTGGGGCTCACACCCTTTGTTGTCTACTCCTTTTATCGGCTTTGGTGCTCCGTGATATTCCTTTCATTTTGCATTTTGTATTTGAGCCTCCTGGGAAAGGTGTGCACAATGATTGAATATTAATTATATATTTCGGAAATTCTGTTGTAAATGATGTAATTGATACATGTAATAGTAAGTTGTTGAAATTCACTTTCCTTTATTATTTGCTTTCATAACTTAATCTTATAAACATAAACTAATTTGTTAGCGCGTTCAGAGACAAGTGTATTGTGGCTCTAGTACCCCTTGGTACCGTAGTTACTTTATTCGTTCTACGTGTCAGTGCAGAAGTTGTTGGGCAGTCGTATAGATGCTAGAATTAGTACCTATATTAGATGTTAAAAAAGTGTACCAATATTTGTCTCTTAGTATAATGTAATATATTTTACCGATTGGAATTTCATGGGAAATTATACGAGTACTTTTATCAAAACTTGCTTGCTTTGCTCATGTGTAATATCAATAATATAATAATTAATTCCCAATTGAAATGTTAGTATTATACCGTCTTGTATCCAATGATACTAATAAATACTAACGACATGCGACTACTCGGTACTTATGTTGCTGTATGCTGACGGGCTGTTCATGTCAAATAACGATTTATGAAAACTTATTGTAAATAAATGTACATGGATTGCAATTTGACTATGAAATAGCCTAGTTATGAAGAAAAGACTACAATATAGCATGTGAGAGAGAGGGAGGAAGGGATAGATAAATAGAGGGAGAGAGAGAGAGAGATTGAGAGAGAGAGAAGGAGAGGGAGGAGATTTACCCTACACAGAGAATGGCAGGCAGAGAGAAAGACCAAGAGAGAGATACGGAGACAGACCGGGAGGCAGTGACTGATAGGTTGAGGTAGTCTCTTCTTTGGTTTGTTCAATAACACATGTATTTTGTATATTATTTTTGTAGTGTAAATACGATGAAGATACAATATTATTTTTGAATTAATTGCATAATTGGAACATAATATTGAAATCAATTGTGCGAAATAAAGGAAGGTAACAAACGAAAAGTTTAGGCCTGGGGGGGGGGGAGGAGATGGATATGGTTCCCATAGGCCTTCCCTGTGAATCCGCCTCTGGAGATGTCCTCATACACAGTCATGCTTCTACATTTTTTCTCATTCTTATATCATTGAACTTACAATGTTTAGTATAGTAAATTACACAATTTTTTTTAATTAATGAAAATGTCTTTTCATTTTGCTTATTTAGTGCTGGCCTGCATGCTTTGTGCTGTTGATATGTCTCTTCTACCCTGTTACATAACAGTTTCTTTCCCTTAGTTTGCTGAATACTCCATGCTTCTTATTTTATTACATAATGTAAATCTCCACTACTATTTTCTTTTCTCATCCCATTGATGTTTTGCAGAGTAATATTTATTAGTAAAACTTTTTTACGTAGGTACTATATGTAGTGTTATGAATTTTTTTTAAATAGTCCGGCTTTAGTGACTCCCTGTTTCTTTCTGTTAAGAAATTCTTCACATTGTGGCTTCCCTCTCTAATCATGATAAGACAGTTGTGTACCCAGTTTGTGTAAATAAATGTTGCTGTTCTTCTTCCCATTGTGAGCACTTGGTATTGTGCACTTTTTCACAATAACATCTTGTTATGCCCCCTCCCTCATGTAAAACCTCATGTTTTATAGCTGGAGCTGTATTTCCAGTCTTGTATGTTATTTATTTGACTCTGTTGTCAACATGTAGCCTGGTTTAGTGTTTTCCAGCCTGAATCATTTTATGTTTAAAATCAATTTATGCTGTCATCATTATCTTCCATCTTGTAATCAGCATATCCAAATGTTTTCCACCAAAATTAGTATTGAATATCTTGATTATCTGCTATCCCTGCTTCATTTGTATAAGTAGTATCTAATTTTAAGAAGAAGAAGAATTTGAAGATGTTTGAAAAAAATTAGTTTTCTGTAGGTCGTACAAGGTGCATACATAAATTGCAAGTTGTTTGTTTTGGCAATTGTTGTCATCAATCATGATGATGATCATCATCATCATTTGGGAGCTTTAGATGTGCCTTGGTGCCCTTGTGTGGTGGGTGGTCCCATCAACTAGGTGTTAGTGTTGTCTGCATCTCTTCTTTGATGTTTCTTGTTCTCTTGCTCTGTAAGTTGGGCCTTCAGTTTGATTGTGTGTTTTGTTTATTTTCACATGTTTGAGATGTTGTCTTTGGTGTTGCTTTATATCTTCACATGCATTTTTGTTCCATGCTTTTGTTCATACGAGCTGCTTGCCTTTTTTGCAGGTTAGTATTTGTCATGGTGTAAGATTGTGAAGTAGACTTATACATGGATGGTGTTGTTATTCTGTGTATTGTCTGCTTTGTTTTTTGTTTTTAAATTTATTTCAAAGTATTTCACAAATATTTATTGTGGTGAATTTTTGGATTTTGTTTTTCAAATTGTTTTGTTGTTGTTGTTGAGTTATGTGTGCTGAGTTAGGAAATTTATGTAGTTGTTCAATGACTTTTCTGTACTCTCTTGAATATTTATCCGCAGTTTCAATTTTGTTCTGGAAAAGGTGATTGTTGGTTTTGTAACATGATATTTGTATAGTATAATTTTGTATTGTTTCATTCAAGCACCTGCAGAAACCAGCACACCAGTTGATGTGCTGGTTTCTGCAGGTTGTCTCTGACTGTCAGAATTGCTTGCTCGATTGTTTCTATACAATATTGTTTTGGTTTGGTTGTTTGAGGCTGAGTTGCATTAATTGATTGGTTTTTGCATTTTCTGATGAATGGTGTGAAGTTTGTTTGCCAAGTGTAATCTGTATGTTTTATTTTTCATACAAGCTTGTAGTAATTAGTTTTAATTATTTGAATTGGAATGTGTTTCTATAATAATTATACTTCATAATTTTTCCCTTTATACTTTGTCATTAGGTTTGTCACAGCGTGTAAGTAAAAGGATTGGTCTGTTTGTCCATTATGATTTGAAGCATGAATGTGACATTTGTTGTGATGACATTTGTTCTTCTGCTTGTTTGGAATCGTGTTGGCAAATAATTTTGAGGCTGATGCTAGGAGTGTTATTCCCATGTAATTAATGCAATATGTGCTGTCTTTTTTGTGAATGTTTATAAGTATTCCATCTTGTTATGAATGTGTGGGTGTATGCTCTGTGCATTTGATGTTGAATGGGTGTACTAGCAGGTTGTGTAATTTGTAATTTGCATCTACCATATTTAATTTGTTGTATATTTATTTTTGTCCTGGCCTTTTTGTATTTTGAGTTGCATAGTGTCTGGTGCTTGGCCCCAGATTATTATTCCGTATTTGAGAATAGAATGTGATATATACTGTTGAAGCTGTTTGAATGGTGGGGTTTTTTGTTATAATTCTAAGAGAATAAGTTTGCTCAATTTTGAATTAATATCTTGTAGGTGTGAGTTCCATTTGAGGTGGGATTGTATTGTTATTGTGAGAAATTTTGTTTTGTGTGCTTGTGTGATGCTGTTGCCTTAAAATGTAAAATTTGGTGAGTATTATTGTGTTGTGATATGGCATTATAATTGTTTTGTCTCTATTTAGAATTAGTTTGTCAATGACTGAATTGATGTTGTGTTATAAAGCTTTGGTTGTTCTTTATTTGAATATTATATTAATGTCATCAGTGAAAAGGATTTTGTCATTTTATATTCTTGATAGCAGATTATTTACAATTATAAGAAACAAAATTGGGCTGAGTGTGGATTGTTGTGGCATCCTGTATGTGACATGTCTTGGTTTAGAGTGATTATTTTTGATTTTGTCGTGTTTTTGGTACATTAACACTGGTATTGATTTTCTGTCAGATAGATAGATAGATAGATAGATATGATTTTATCCATTTGTAAGCGATTCCTTGGATTCCATAAGATTGTAGTTGAGCAGTTGTGTTGTCTATGCAGATGAATTGATTGATTAGGATGATCTATAGATGAGTTGTTGTGTCATGCAGCATGTTGTGCATTTGGAAATGTAGATTTACACATGAGATTTTGCATAAAATTTTTTCATAAGTTCATTCTATAACATCCAGAGTATTAGATTGTGGAAAGAAATTGTATTAATAATAAGCAAATTGTGTTCATGTTACTTGTGGAGCTGAGCTATGTCTTTGTTGAGTATGGAGATTTGATACTGCTTTGCTTTGAAGTTGTAAGTGGAAGCCAAATCTGCTACTATGTATCTTGTGAATAATCTTGGCTGTCTGGGTGACACTACGTTGAAGGCTGTGTTGCAACACCTGGACAGTGAAGATCATTTACCTGACACTGCTTTGTCTATTTATTTATGAATGTGAAGTTTTAGTTAAGAGGTTTGTAATATTTTTATGCTACTATATGTTTTTATAGAATTTGGGACTATAGTGACAATCAAAACGGAAAAATTGGTATTTATTTTGACAAACTATGCATGCCGCACATGACATTTGACACGAGACATGTCACACAAGACATGTCACACATGGCATGTGACACGAGACATGTCACACGAGACATGTCACACGAGACATGTCACACATGTTTTAAGACACGAGACGTCACACGAGACATGTTACACGAGAATTGTCACACATGAAATGAGACACGAGACATGTTAAACGAGACATGTCACACGAGACATGTCACTCATGACTTGTGACACGAGACATGTGACACGAGACATGTCACACAAGACATGTCACACAAAACATGTCACACATGACATGTGACACGAGACAAGTGACCCGAGACAAGTCACTTGCTACACGAGACATGTCACACGAGACATGTCACACGAGACATGTCACACGAGACATGTCACACGAGACATGTCACACGAGACATGTCACACGAGACATATCACACGAGACATGTCACACGAGACATGTCACACGAGACATGTCACACGAGAAATGTCACACGAGACATGTCACACGAGACATGTCACACGAGACATATCACACGAGACATGTCACACGAGACATGTCACACGAGACATGTCTCACGAGACATGTCACATGCCATGTCTCGTGAGACATGTCTCGTGTGACATGTCTCGTGTCCGCCATGTCTCGAGACATGTCTCGTGTGACATGTCTCGTGACATGTCACACGAGACATGTCACACGAGACATGTCACACGAGACATGTCACACGAGACATGTCACACGAGACATGTCACACGAGACATGTCACACGAGACATGTCACACGAGACATGTCACACGAGACATGTCACACGAGACATATCACACGAGACATGTCACACGAGACATGTCACACGAGACATGTCACACGAGACATGTCACACGAGACATGTCAAAAGAGTCATGTCACACGAGACATGTCACACAAGACATGTGACACGTGACATGTCACACGAGACATGTAACACGAGAAATGTCACACAAGACATGTCACACGAGACACATTCTCGTGGTAGAGAATATTACATAGAATATTCCTACGTATTCCTTTGATCTGACTGGCTTGAAAATTCCAAACAATGTTAAACTTGCAAATCCGCAATTTCACGTAGCGGCGCCGGTTGATATTCTCTTAGGTGCGGACATTTTTTGGAATTGTTTTAGATCTCGCAAAATAAAAATACCTCGTACCAACTGTTTAAACTTAACCCTGAAAGAAACGGCGTTCGGATATATTTCAACGGGTACTATGAAAAATTTGTTCTTAGCCAAATCCAATCTCTGCAATTTTTCCACTGAACAGCTTAACTTCGAGAAATTCTGGGAGTCCGAGGAAATTTCTAGTAATGAAACTCCTTCAAGTAAAGATGATTTCTGTGAGAATATGTTTTTGAACTCCTTCTCGCGTGATTTTGATGGAAGGTTGATTGTTAATTATCCGCTCTTAGAACATGAGTTTGGTATGCCTCCGTCTCGCAAAAACGCGATGAATAGATTCTTTGGTATTGAAGCCCGGTTTCAAAATAATGCTAGCTTAAAACAACAATATGCCGAATATATGCAAGAATATATTCAATTAGATCATATGGAACTCGCTCGCGATCAATATGCCGATGGTGGCAAAGTAAAATATTTAATTCACCATCCCGTCTTGAAGGACGGAAAAATCAGAATTGTTTTTGACGGCTCTTCTTGCAATCGCCCGGGAATATGCATAAATAATTTAATGCCTTCAGGTCCGGTGGTTCAACCTGAATTATTTTCATTGTTGGTAAACTTTCGATTCGGAAAATTAGCTTTCTGTGCTGATATTGAAAAGTTCTATCGCCAGGTTCTAGTTTCTCCGGAACAAAGAGACCTTCAGCGCATTTTGTGGCGCTTCCACCGGACTCCTCCGCCCCAGGCGTACAAGTTAAAAACAGTAACTTATGGCCTCACCAGTTCTGCCTTTCTCGCTACGCGGGCCTTGCTGCAGCTAGCAGTGAAAATGAGTTTCCACGTGCCTCTCAGCTCATAAAAAATAATATCTACGTAGATGATTTGGTATTTAGCAGCTCCAATGAGAATTCCGCTGTCGAAACCGCTGTCATTTCCTCTCGCTATATGGCGCTCTAATTCATGTGAAACTTTGAAAGATCTTAAGGTTTCGGCGTCAAATGAGCCTGTTCAACTTACTGGCAAAGACGTTACAAAAACATTAGGTCTTTTGTGGGATTCAGATATAGATAAGTTAATTTTCACTATGTACGAATCTCCTATCAACTACAATCTTATGGAATCCAAAGAATCGCTTACAAAAGGAGAGCACACGGCTCATAGTTCCCGAGTTATAGCCGTTTAAATATTTAAAACACTTCAAAAGTTACAAAGCTATAAAAAGGTCCTCCTGAACAGGAAATTTAACGGCTTTTACAATGGTATTGAGCATTTTCGTTTATTAGGCTTCAAAAGTTGAAAATTATTAAAAAAAAACCTTAAAAATACCTTTGAAACTTCGAAAACAGAGCAGATTCTTGTGTATCTACCATGCAAATTTCAGCGTCCTACGGCTCATACTTTCCGAGGTATAGGCGTTTAAAGATTTAAAAATGCTTCAAAATTTACAAAGCTATAAAAATGTCCTCCTGAACAGGAAATTTAACGTTTTTTTCAATGGTATTGAGCATTTTCGTTTATTAGGCTTCAAAAGTTGAAAATTATTAAAAAATTCCTTAAAAATACGTTTGAAACTTCGAAAACAGAGCAGATTCTTGTGTATCGACAATGCAAATTTCAGCGTCCTACGGCTCATAATTCCCGAATTATAGGCGTTTAAAGATTTAAAAATGCTTCAAAAGTTACAAAGCTATAAAAAGGTCTTCCTGAACAGGATATTTAACGTTTTTTTCAATGGTATTGAGCATTTTCGTTTATTAGGCTTTAAAACTTGAAAATTATAAAAAAAATCCTTAAAAATACGTTTGAAACTTCGAAAACAGAGCAGATTCTTGTGTACCTACAATGCAAATTTCAGCGTCCTACGGCTCATAGTTCCCGAGGTAAAGGCGTTTAAAGATTTAAAAATGCTTCAAAAGTTACAAAGCTATAAATAGGTTCTCCTGAACAGGAAATTTAACGGCTTTTACAATGGTATTGAGCATTTTCGTTTATTAGGCTTCAAAAGTTGAAAATTATTAAAAAATTCCTTAAAAATACGTTTGAAACTTCGAAAACAGAGCAGATTCTTGTGTATCTACAACTCAACTTTCAGCGTCCTATGGCTCATACTTTTTGAGGTATAGGCGTTTAAAGATTTAAAATCGCTTTAAAATTTATAAAGCTATAAAAATGTCCTCCTGAACAGGAAATTTAACGTTTTTTTCAATGGTATTGAGCATTTTCGTTTATTAGGCTTCAAAACTTGAAAATTATTAAAAAATTCCTTAAAAATAAGTTTGAAACTTCGAAAACAATGCAGATTCTTGTGTATCGACAATGCAAATTTCAGCGTCCTACGGCTCATAGTTTTCGAGTTATAAGCGTTTAAAGATTTAAAAATGCTTCAAAATTTACAAAGCTATAAAAATGTCCTCCTGAACAGGAAATTTAATGTTTTTTCAATGATATTGAGCATTTTCGTTTATTAGGCTTCAAAACTTGAAAAATATTAAAAAAATTCCTTAAAACTACGTTTGAAACTTCGAAAACAGAGCAGATTCTTGTGTATCTACAATGCAAATTTCAGCGTCCTACGGCTCATAGTTTTGGAAGTAAAGGCGTTTAAAGATTTTAAAATGCTTCAAAATTTACAAAGCTATAAATAATGTCTCCTGAACTGAAATTTAACGGCTTATTTTCAATGGTATTGAGCATTTTCGTTTATTAGGCTTCAAAAGTTAAAATTATTAAAAAAATCCTTAAAAATACGTTTGAAACTTCGAAAACAGAGCAGATTCTTGTGTATCGACAATGCAAATTTCAGCGTCCTACGGCTCATAGTTTTCGAGTTATAAGCGTTTAAAGATTTAAAAATGCTTCAAAATTTACAAAGCTATAAAAATTTCCTCCTGAACAGGAAATTTAACGTTTTTTTCAATTGTATTGAGCATTTTCGTTTATAAGGCATTAAAACCTGAAAAATATAAAAAAAAATCCTTAAAAATACGTTTGAAACTTCGAAAACAGAGCAGATTCTTGTGTATCGACAATGCAAATTTCAGCGTCCTACGGCACATAGTTTTCGAGTTATAAGCGTTTAAAGATTTAAAAATTCTTCAAAATTTACAAAGCTATAAAAATGTCCTCCTGAACAGGAAATTTAACGTGTTTTTCAATTGTATTGGGCATTTTCGTTTATTAGGCTTTAAACCTTGAAAATTATAAAAAAAAATCCCTAAAAATACGTTTGAAACTTCGAAAACAGAGCAGATTCTTGTGTATCTACAACGCAACTTTCAGCGTCCTATGGCTCATACTTTTCGAGGTATAGGCGTTTAAAGATTTAAAATCGCTTTAAAATTTATAAAGCTATAAAAATGTCCTCCTGAACAGGAAATTTAACGTTTTTTTCAATGGTATTGAGCATTTTCGTTTATTAGGCTTCAAAACTTGAAAATTATAAAAAAATTCCTAAAAAATAAGTTTGAAACTTCGAAAACAATGCAGATTCTTGTGTATCGACAATGCAAATTTCAGCGTCCTACGGCTCATAGTTTTCGAGTTATAAGCGTTTAAAGATTTAAAAATGCTTCAAAATTTACAAAGCTATAAAAATGTCCTCCTGAACAGGAAATTTAATGTTTTTTCAATGGTATTGGGCATTTTCGTTTATTAGGCTTTAAAACTTGAAAATTATAAAAAAATCACTTAAAAATACGTTTGAAACTTCGAAAACAGAGCAGTCTGTTGTGTATCTACAATGCAAATTTCAGCGTCCTACGGCTCATACTTTTGGAAGTATAGGCGTTTAAAGATTTTAAAATGCTTGAAAATTTACAAAGCTATAAAAATGTCCTCCTGAACAGAATATTTAACGTTATTTTCAATGGTATTGAGCATTTTCGTTTATTAGGCTTCAAAAGTTGAAAATTATTAAAAAATTCCTTAAAAATACGTTTGAAACTTCGAAAACAGAGCAGATTCTTGTGTATCGACAATGCAAATTTCAGCGTCCTACGGCTCATAATTTCCCGAATTATAGGCGTTTAAAGATTTAAAAATGCTTCAAAAGTTACAAAGCTATAAAAAGGTCTTCCTGAACAGGATATTTAACGTTTTTTTCAATGGTATTGAGCATTTTCGTTTATTAGGCTTTAAAACTTGAAAATTATAAAAAAAATCCTTAAAAATACGTTTGAAACTTCGAAAACAGAGCAGATTCTTGTGTACCTACAATGCAAATTTCAGCGTCCTACGGCTCATAGTTCCCGAGGTAAAGGCGTTTAAAGATTTAAAAATGCTTCAAAAGTTACAAAGCTATAAATAGGTTCTCCTGAACAGGAAATTTAACGGCTTTTACAATGGTATTGAGCATTTTCGTTTATTAGGCTTCAAAAGTTGAAAATTATTAAAAAATTCCTTAAAAATACGTTTGAAACTTCGAAAACAGAGCAGATTCTTGTGTATCTACAACTCAACTTTCAGCGTCCTATGGCTCATACTTTTTGAGGTATAGGCGTTTAAAGATTTAAAATCGCTTTAAAATTTATAAAGCTATAAAAATGTCCTCCTGAACAGGAAATTTAACGTTTTTTTCAATGGTATTGAGCATTTTCGTTTATTAGGCTTCAAAACTTGAAAATTATTAAAAAATTCCTTAAAAATAAAATTGAAACTTCGAAAACAATGCAGATTCTTGTGTATCGACAATGCAAATTTCAGCGTCCTACGGCTCATAGTTTTCGAGTTATAAGCGTTTAAGGATTTAAAAATGCTTCAAAATTTACAAAGCTATAAAAATGTCCTCCTGAACAGGAAATTTAATGTTTTTTCAATGGTATTGGGCATTTTCGTTTATTAGGCTTTAAAACTTGAAAAATATAAAAAAATTACTTAAAAATACGTTTGAAACTTCGAAAACAGAGCAGATTGTTGTGTATCTACAATGCAAATTTCAGCGTCCTACGGCTCATACTTTTGGAAGTATAGGCGTTTAAAGATTTTAAAATGCTTCAAAATTTACAAAGCTATAAAAATGTCCTCCTGAACTGAATATTTAACGTTATTTTCAATGGTATTGAGCATTTTCGTTTATTAGGCTTCAAAAGTTAAAAATTATTAAAAAAATCCTTAAAAATACGTTTGAAACTTCGAAAACAGAGCAGATTCTTGTGTATCGACAATGCAAATTTCAGCGTCCTACGGCTCATAGTTTTCGAGTTATAAGCGTTTAAAGATTTAAAAATGCTTCAAAATTTACAAAGCTATAAAAATTTCCTCCTGAACAGGAAATTTAACGTTTTTTTCAGTTGTATTGAGCATTTTCGTTTATAAGGCATTAAAACCTGAAAAATATAAAAAAAAATCCTTAAAAATACGTTTGAAACTTCGAAAACAGAGCAGATTCTTGTGTATCGACAATGCAAATTTCAGCGTCCTACGGCACATAGTTTTCGAGTTATAAGCGTTTAAAGATTTAAAAATTCTTCAAAATTTACAAAGCTATAAAAATGTCCTCCTGAACAGGAAATTTAACGTGTTTTTCAATTGTATTGGGCATTTTCGTTTATTAGGCTTTAAACCTTGAAAATTATAAAAAAAAATCCCTAAAAATACGTTTGAAACTTCGAAAACAGAGCAGATTCTTGTGTATCTACAACGCAACTTTCAGCGTCCTATGGCTCATACTTTTCGAGGTATAGGCGTTTAAAGATTTAAAATCGCTTTAAAATTTATAAAGCTATAAAAATGTCCTCCTGAACAGGAAATTTAACGTTTTTTTCAATGGTATTGAGCATTTTCGTTTATTAGGCTTCAAAACTTGAAAATTATAAAAAAATTCCTAAAAAATAAGTTTGAAACTTCGAAAACAATGCAGATTCTTGTGTATCGACAATGCAAATTTCAGCGTCCTACGGCTCATACTTTTCGAGGTATAAGCGTTTAAAGATTTAAAAATGCTTCAAAATTTACAAAGCTATAAAAATGTCCTCCTGAACAGGAAATTTAATGTTTTTTCAATGGTATTGGGCATTTTCGTTTATTAGGCTTTAAAACTTGAAAATTATAAAAAAATCACTTAAAAATACGTTTGAAACTTCGAAAACAGAGCAGTCTGTTGTGTATCTACAATGCAAATTTCAGCGTCCTACGGCTCATACTTTTGGAAGTATAGGCGTTTAAAGATTTTAAAATGCTTGAAAATTTACAAAGCTATAAAAATGTCCTCCTGAACAGAATATTTAACGTTATTTTCAATGGTATTGAGCATTTTCGTTTATTAGGCTTCAAAAGTTGAAAATTATTAAAAAATTCCTTAAAAATACGTTTGAAACTTCGAAAACAGAGCAGATTCTTGTGTATCGACAATGCAAATTTAAGCGTCCTACGTCTCATAGTTTTCGAGTTATAAGCGTTTAAAGATTTAAAAATGCTTCAAAATTTACAAAGCTATAAAAATTTCCTCCTGAACAGGAAATTTAACGTTTTTTCAATTGTATTGAGCATTTTCGTTTATAAGGCATTAAAACCTGAAAAATATAAAAAAATTCCTTAAAAATACGTTTGAAACTTCGAAAACAGAGCAGATTCTTGTGTATTTACAATGCAAATTTCAGCGTCGTACGGCTCATACTTTTCGAGGTATAGGCGTTTAAAGATTTAAAAATGCTTCAAAATTTACAAAGCTATAAAAATGTCCTCCTGAACGGGAAATTTAACGTTTTTTTCAATGGCATTGAGCATTTTCGTTTATTAGGCTTCAAAACTTGAAAATTGTTAAAAAATTCCGTTAAAATAAGTTTGAAACTTCGGAAACAGAGCACATTCTTGTGTATCGACAATGCAAATTTCAGCGTCCTACGGCTCATAGTTCCCGAGTTATAGGCGTTCAAAGATTTAAAAATGCTTCAAAAGTTACAAAGCTATAAAAAGGTCTTCCTGAACAGGAAATTTAACGTTTTTTTCAAAGGTATTGAGCATTTTCGTTTATTAGGCTTTATAACTTGAAAATTATAAAAAAATTCCTTAAAAATACGTTTGAAACTTCGAAAACAGGGCAGATTCTTGTGTATCGACAATGCAAATTTCAGCGTCCCACGGCTAATACTTTTCGAGGTATAGGCGTTTAAAGATTTAAAAATGCTTCAAAATTTACAAAGCTATAAAAATGTCCTCCTGAACAGGAAATTTAACGTTATTTTCAATGGTATTGAGCATTTTCGTTTATTAGGCTTCAAAACTTGAAAATTATTACTAAATTCCTTAAAACTACGTTTGAAACTTCGAAAACAGAGCAGATTCTTGTGTATCTACAATGCAAATTTCAGCGGCCTACGGCTCATAGTTCCTGAGTTAAAGGCGTATAAAGGTTTAAAAATGCTTCAAAAGTTACAAAGCTATAAATAGGTTCTTCTGAACAGGAAATTTAACGGCTTTTACAATGGTATTGAGCATTTTCGTTTATTAGGCTTCAAAAGTTGAAAATTATTAAAAAATTCCTTAAAAATACGTTTGAAACTACGAAAACAGAGCAGATTCTTGTGTGTCTCCAATGCAAATTTCAGCGTCCTACGGCTCATAGTTCCCGAGTTAAAGGCGTTTCAAGATTTAAAAATGCTTCAAAAGTTACAAAGCTATAAAATGGTCCTCCTGAACAGGAAATTTAAATTTTTTTTTCAATGATATTGAGCATTTTCGTTTATTAGGCTTCAAAACTTGAAAATTATTACTAAATTCCTTAAAACTACGTTTGAAACTTCGAAGACAGAGCAGATTCTTGTGTATCTACAATGGAAATTTCAGCGGCCTACGGCTCATAGTTCCCGAGTTAAAGGCGTATAAAGATTTAAAAATGCTTCAAAAGTTACAAAGCTATAAATAGGTTCTCCTGAACAGGAAATTTTACGACTTTTACAATGGTATTGAGCATTTTCGTTTATTAGGCTTCAAAAGTTGAAAATGATTAAAAAATTCCTTAAAAATACGTTGGAAACTTCGAAAACAGAGCAGATTCTTATGTATCTACCATGCAAATTTCAGCGTCCTACGGGTCATTGTTTTCGAGATATAGATGTTTAAAGATTTAAAAATGCTTCAAAAGTTACAAAGCAATAAATAGGTTCTCCTGAACAGGAAATTTAACGACTTTTACAATGGTATTGATCATTTTCGTTTATTAGGCTTCAAAAGTTGAAAATTATTACTAAATTCCTTAAAACTACGTTTGAAACTTCGAAAACAGAGCAGATTCTTGTGTATCTACAATGCAAATTTCAGCGTCCTACGGCTCATAGTTCCCGAGTTAAAGGCGTTTCAAGATTTAAAAATTCTACAAAAGTTACAAAGCTATAAATAGGTTCTCCTGAACAGGAAATTTAACGGCTTTTACAATGGTATTGAGCATTTTTGTTTGTTAGGCTTAAAAGTTGAAAATTATTAAAAAATTCCTTAAAAATACGTTTGAAACTTCGAAAACAGAGCAGATTCTTGTGTATCGACAATGCAAATTTCAGCGTCCTACGGCTCATAATTTTCGAGTTATAGGCGTTTAAAAATTTAAAAATGCTTCAAAAGTTACAAAGCTATAAAAAGGTCCTCCTGAACAGAATTTTTAAAGTTTTTTTCAATGGTATTGAGCATTTTCGTTTATTAGGCTTCAAAACTTGAAAATTATTAAAAAATTCCTTAAAAATAAGTTTGAAACTTCAAAAACAGAGCAGATTTTTGTGTATCGACAATGCAAAATTCAGCGACCTACGGCTCATAGATCCCGAGTTATAGGCGTTTAAAGATTTAAAAATACTTCAAAAGTTACAAAGCTACAAAAAGGTCCTCCTGAACAGGAAATTTAAAGTTTTTTTCAATGATATTGTGCAATTTCGTTTATTAGGCTTCAAAACTTGAAAACTATAACAAAATTCCTTAAAACTACGTTTGAAACTTCGAAAACAGAGCAGATTCTTGTGTATCTCCAATGCAAATTTCAGCGTCCTACGGCTCATAGTTCCCGAGGTAAAGGCGTTTAAAGATTTAAAAATGCTTCAAAAGTTACAAAGCTATAAAAAGGTCCTCCTGAACGGGAAATTTAAAATTTCTTTTTCAATGATATTGAGCATTTTCGTTTATTAGGCTTCAAAACTTGAAATTATTACTAAATTCCTTAAAACTACGTTTGAAACTTCGAAAACAGAGCAGATTCTTGTGTATCTACAATGCAAATTTCAGCGGCTTACGGCTCATAGTTCCCGAGGTAAAGGCGTATTAAGATTTTAAAATGCTTCAAAAGTTACAAAGCTATAAATAGGTTCTCCTGAACAGGAAATTTAACGGCTTTTACAATGGCATTGAGCATTTTCGTTTATTAGGCTTCAAAAGTTGAAAATTATTAAAAAATTCCTTAAAAATACGTTTGAAACTTCGAAAACAGAGCAGATTCTTGTGTATCTACCATGCAAATTTCAGTGTCCTACGGGTCATTGTTTTCGAGATATAGACGTTTAAAGATTTAAAAATGCTTCAAAAGTTACAAAGCTATAAAAAGTTTCTCCTGAACAGAAAATTTAACGGCTTTTACAATGGTATTGAGCATTTTCGTTTATTAGGCTTCAAAAGTTGAAAATTATTAAAAAATTCCTTAAAATACGTTTGAAACTTCGAAAACAGAGCAGATTCTTGTGTATCGTCAATGCAAATTTAAGGGTCCTATGGCTCATAGTTTTCGAGTTATAAGCGTTTAAAGATATAAAAATGCTTCAAAATTTACAAAGCTATAAAAATGTCCTCCTGAACAGGAAGCTTAACGTTTTTTTCAATGGTATTGGGCATTTTCGTTTATTAGGCTTTAAAACTTGAAAATTATAAAAAAAAAAAATCCTTAAAAATACGTTTGAAACCTCGAAAACAGAGCAGATTCTTGTGTACCTACAATGCGAATTTCAGCGTTCTACGGCTCATAGTTCCCGAGGTAAAGGCGTTTAAAAATTTAAAAAGGCTTCAAAAGTTACAAAGCAATAAAAAGGTCCTCCTTAACAGGAAATTAAACGGCTTTTACAATGGTATTGAGCATTTTTGTTTATTAGGCTTCAAAAGTTGAAAATTATTAAAAAATTCCTTAAAAATACGTTTGAAACTTCGAAAACAGAGCAGATTCTTGTGTATGTACCATGCAAATTTCAGTGTCCTACGGGTCATTGTTTTCGAGTTATAGACGTTTAAAGATTTAAAAATGCTTCAAAAGTTACAACGCTATAAATAGGTCCTCCTGAACAGGAAATTTAACGGATTTTACAATGGTATAGAGCATTTTCGTTTATTAGGTTTTAAAAGTTGAAAATTATTAAAAAAATCCTTAAAAATACGTTTGAAACTTCGAAAACAGAGCAGATTCTTGTGTATCGACAATGCAAATTTAAGCGTCCTATGGCTCATAGTTTTCGAGTTATAAAAGTTTAAAGATTTAAAAATGCTTCAAAATTTAAAAAGCTATAAAAATTTCCTCCTGAACAGGAAATTTAACGTTTTTTTCAATTGTATTGAGCATTTTCGTTTATAAGGCATTAAAACCTGAAAATTATAAAAAAATTCCTTAAAAATACGTTTGAAACTTCGAAAACAGAGCAGATTCTTGTGTATCTACAATGCAAATTTCAGCGTCGTACGACTCATACTTTTCGAGGTATAGGCGTTTAAAGATTTAAAAATGCTTCAAAATTTACAAAGCTATAAAAATGTCCTCCTGAACAGGAAATTTAACGTTTTTTTCAATGGCATTGAGCATTTTCGTTTATTAGGCTTCAAAACTTGAAAATTGTTAAAAAATTCCGTTAAAATAAGTTTGAAACTTCGGAAACAGAGCAGATTCTTATGTATCGACAATGCAAATTTCAGCGTCCTACGGCTCATAGTTCCCGAGTTTTAGGCGTTCAAAGATTTAAAAATGCTTCAAAAGTTACAAGGCTATAAAAAGGTCTTCCTGAACAGGAAATTTAACGTTTTTTTCAATGGTATTGGGCATTTTCGTTTATTAGGCTTTAAAACTTGAAAATTATAAAAAAATTCCTTAAAAATACGTTTGAAACTTCGAAAACAGAGCAGATTCTTGTGTACCGACAATGCAAATTTCAGCGTCCCACGGCTAATACTTTTCGAGGTATAGGCGTTTAAAGATTTAAAAATGCTTCAAAATTTACAAAGCTATAAAAATGTCCTCCTGAACAGGAAATTTAACGTTATATTCAATGGTATTGAGCATTTTCGTTTATTAGGCTTCAAAAGTTGAAAATTATTACTAAATTCCTTAATATACGTTTGAAACTTCGAAAACAGAGCAGATTCTTGTGTATCTACAATGCAAATTTCAGCGCCCTACGGCTCATAGTTCCCGAGTTAAAGGCGTTTAAAGATTTAAAAAGCTTCAAAAGTTACAAAACAATAAATAGGTTCTCCTGAACAGGAAATTTAACGGCTTTTACAATGGTATTGAGCATTTTCGTTTATTAGGCTTCAAAATTTGAAAATTATTAAAAAATTCCTTAAATATACGTTTGAATCTTCGAAGGCAGAGCAGATTCTTGTGTATCGACAATGCAAATTTCAGCGTCCTACAGCTCATAGTTCCCGAGTTATTGGCGTTTAAAGATTTAAAAATGCTTCAAAAGTTACAAGGCTATAAAAAGGTCCTCCTTAACAGGAAATTAAACGGTTTTTTCAATGGTATTGAGCATTTTCGTTTATTAGGCTTCAAAAGTTGAAAACTATTAAAAATATCCTTAAAAATACGTTTGAAACGTCGAAAACAGAGCAGATTCTTGTGTATCTACCATGCAAATCTCAGCGTCCTACGGGTCATTGTTTTCGCGATATAGACGTTTAAAGATTTACAAATGCTTCAAAATTTAGAAAGTAATAAAAATGTCCTTCTGAACAGGAAATTTAACGTTTTTTTGAATGGTATTGAGCATTTTCGTTTATTAGGCTTCAAAAGTTGAAAATTATAAAAAAATTCCTTAAAATTACGTTTGAAACTTCGAAAACAGAGCAGATTCTTGTGTATCAACAATGCAAATTTCAGCGTCCTACGGCTCATTCTTTTCGAGGTATAGGCGTTTAAAGATTTAAAAATGCTTCAAAATTTACAAAGCTATAAAAAATTTCCTCCTGAACAGGAAATTTAACCTTTTTTTTCAATGGTATTGAGCATTTTCGTTTATTAGGCTTCAAAATTTGAAAATTATTAAAAAATTCCTTAAAAATACTTTTGAAACTTCGAAAACAGAGCAGAAATTTGTGTATCGACAATGCAAATTTAAGCGTCCTACGGCTCAGAGTTTTCGAGTTATAAGCGTTTAAAGATTTAAAAATGCATCAAAATTTACAAAGCTATAAAAATGTCCTCCTGAACAGGAAATTTAACGTTTTTTTCAATGGTATTGGGCTTTTTCGTTTATTAGGCTTTAAAATTTAAAAAAATCCTTAAAAATACGTTTGAAACTTCGAAAACAGAGCAGATTCTTGTTTATCTACAATGACAATTTCAGCGTCCTACGGCTCATTGTTTCCGAGTCATAGGCGTTTAAAGATTTAAAAATGCTTCAAAAGTTACAAAGCAATAAAAAGGTCCTCCTTAACAGGAAATTAAACGGCTTTTACAATGGTATTGAGCATTTTCGTTTATTAGGCTTCAAAAGTTGAAAATTATTAAAAAATTCCTTAAAAATACGTTTGAGACTTCGGAAACAGAGCAGATTCTTGTGTATCGACAATGCAAATTTAAGCGTCCTACGGCTTATAGTTTTCGAGTTATAAGCGTTTAAAAATTTAAAAATACTTCAAAATTTACAAAGCTGTATAAATGTCCTCCTGAACGGGAAATTTAACGTTTTTTTCAATGGTATTGGGCATTTTCGTTTATTAGGCTTTAAAACTTGAAAATTATAAAAAAATTTCTTAAAAATACGTTTAAAACTTCGAAAACAGAGCAGATTGTTGTGTATTTACAATGCAAATTTCAGCGTCCTACGGCACAAACTTATAGAGGTATAGGCGTTTAAATTTTAAAAATGCTTCAAAATTTACAAAGCTATAAAAATTTTCTCCTGAACCGGAAATTTAACGTTTTTTTCAATGGTATTGAGCATTTTCGTTTATAAGGCATTAAAACCTGAAAATTATAAAAAAATTCCTTAAAAATACGTTTGAAACTTCGAAAACAGAGCAGATTCTTGCGTATCTACAATGCAAATTTCAGCGTCCTACGGCTCATACTTTTCGAGGTATAGGCGTTTAAAGATTTAAAAATGCTTCAAAATTTACAGAGCTATAAAAATGTCCTCCTGAACAGGAAATTTAACGTTATTTCCAATGGTATTGAGCATTTTCGTTTATTAGGCTTCAAAACTTTAAAATTATTAAAAAATTCCTTAATTATAAGTTTGAAACTTCGAAAACAGAGCAGATTCTTGTGTATCGACAATGCAAATTTCAGCGTCCCACGGCTCATAGTTTTCGAGTTATAAGCGTTTAAAGATTTAAAAATGCTTCACAATTTACAAAGCTATAAAAATGTCCTCCTGAACAGGAAATTTAACATTTTTTTCAATGGTATTGAGCATTTTCGTGTATTAGGCTTTAAAACTTGAAAATTATAAAAAAATTCCTTAAAAATACGTTTGAAACTTCGAAAACAGAGCAGATCGTTGTGTATCTACAATGCAAATTTCAGCGTCCTACGGCTCATACTTTTCGAGGTATAGGCGTTTAAAGGTTTAAAAATGCTTCAAATTTTACAAAGCTATAAAAATGTCCTCCTGAACAGGAAATTTAACGTTTTTTTCAATGGTATTGAGCATTTTCGTTTATTAGGCTTTAAAACTTGAAAATTATAAAAAAATTCCTTAAAAATACGTTTGAAACTTCGAAAACAGAGCAGATTCTTGTGTATCTACAATGCAAATTTCAGCGTCCTACGGCTCATAGTTCGCGAGTTAAAGGCGTTTAAATATTTAAAAATTCTTCAAAAGTGACAAAGCTATAAATAGGTTCTCCAGAACAGGAAATTTAACGGCTCTTACAATGGTATTGAGCATTTTCGTTTATTAGGCTTCAAAAGTCGAAAATTATTAAAAAATCCTTAAAAATACGTTTGAAACTTCGAAAACAGAGCAAATTCTTGTGTATCGACAATGCAAATTTAAGCGTCCTAGGGCTCATAGTTTTCGAGTTATAAGCGTTTAAAGATTTAAAAATGCTTCAAAATTTACAAAGCTATCAAAATGTCCTCCTGAACAGGAAATTTAACGTTTTTTTCAAAGGTATTGAGCATTTTCGTTTATTAGGCATTAAAACTTGACAATTATAAAAAAATTTCTTAAAAATACGTTTGTAACTTCGAAAACAGAGCAGATTCTTGTGTATCTACAATGCAAATTTCAGCGTCCTACGGCTCATACTTTTAGAGGTATAGGCGTTTAATGATTTAAAAACGCTTCAAAATTTACAAAGCTATAAAAATGTCCTCCTGAACAGGAAATTAAACGTTTTTTTCAATGGTATTGAGCATTTTCGTTTATTAGGCTTCAAAACTTGAAAATTATTAAAAAATTCCTTACAAATAAGTTTGAAACTTCGAAAACAGAGCAGATTCTTGTGTATCGACAATGGAAAATTCAGCGTCCTACGGCTCATAGTTTCCGAGTTATAAGCGTTTAAAGATTTAAAAATGCTTCAAAAGTTACAAAGCTATAAAAAGGTCCTCCTGAACAGGAAATTTAAATTTTTTTTCAATGATATTGAGCATTTTCGTTTATTAAGCTTCAAAATTTGAAAATTATTAGAAAAATCCTTAAAACTACGTTTGAAACTTTGAAAACAGAGCAGACTCTTGTGTATCTACAATGCAAATTTCAGCGTTTTGCGGCTGATAGTTCCCGACATAAAGGCGTTTAAAGATTCAAAAATGCTTCAAAAGTTACAAAGCTATAAATAGTTTCTCCTGAACAGATAATTTAACGGCTTTTACAATGGTATTGAGCATTTTCGTTTATTAGTCTTCAAAAGTTGAAAATTACTAAAAAAATCCTTAAAAAATACGTTTGAAACTTCGAAAACAGAGCAGATTTTTGTGTATCTACCATGCAAATTTCAGCGTCCTACGGATCATTGTTTTTGAGATATAGACGTTTAAAGATTGAAAAATGCTTCAAAAGTTACAAAGCTATAAGTAGGTCCTCGTGAACAGGAAATTTAACGGCTTTTTTAATGGTATAGAGCATTTTCGTTTATTAGGTTTCAAAAGTTGAAAATTATTAAAAAATTCCTTACAAATAAGTTTGGAACTTCGAAAACAGAGCAGATTCTTGTGTATCGACAATGCAAATTTCAGCGTCCTACGGCTCACAGTTCCCGAGTTAAAGGCGTTTAAAGATTTAAAAATGCTTCAAAAGTTACAAAGCTATAAAAAGATCCTTCTGAACAGGAAATTAAACGATTTTTTCAATGGTATTGAGCATTTTCGTTTATTAGGCTTCAAAACTAGAAAATTATTAAAAATTCCTTAAAAATACGTTTGAAACTTCGAAAACAGAGCAGATTCTTGTGTATCTACCATGCAAATTTCAGCGCCCTACGGGTCATTGTTTTCGAGATATAGACGTTTAAAGATTGAAAAATGCTTCAAAAGTTACAAAGCTATTAATAGGTCCTCCTGAACAGGAAATTTAACGGCTTTTACAATGGTATTGAGCATTTTCGTTTATTAGGCTTCAAAAGTTGAAAATTACTAAAAAAATCCTTAAAAAATACGTTTGAAACTTCGAAAACAGAGCAGATTTTTGTGTATCTACCATGCAAATTTCAGCGTCCTACGGATCATTGTTTTTGAGATATAGACGTTTAAAGATTAAAAAATGCTTCAAAAGTTACAAAGCTATAAGTAGGTCCTCGTGAACAGGAAATTTAACGGCTTTTACAATGATATTGAGCATTTTCGTTTATTAGGCTTTAAAACTTGAAAATTATAAAAAAAATCCTTAAAAATACGTTTGGAACTTCGAAAACAGAGCAGATTCTTGTGTATCTACAATGCAAATTTCAGCTTCCTACGGCTTATACTTTTCGAGGTATAGGCCTTTTAAGATTTAAAAATGCTTAAAAATTTACAAAGCTATAAAAATTTCCTCCTGAACAGGAAATTTAACGTTATTTTCAATGGTATTGAGCATTTTCGTTTATTAGGCATCAAAACTAGAAAATTATTAAAAAAATCCTTAAAAATAAGTTTGAAACTTCGAAAACGGAGCAGATTCTTGTGTATCTACAATGCAAATTTCAGCGTCCTACGGCTTATACTTTTCGAGGTATAGGCGTTTAAAGATTTAAAAATGCTTCAAAATTTCCAAAGCTATAAAAATGTCCTCCTGAACAGGAAATTTAACGTAATTTTCAATGGTATTGAGCATTTTCGTTTATTAGGGATCAAAACTAGAAAATTATTAAAAAAATCCTTAAAAATAAGTTTGAAACTTCGAAAACATAGCAGATTTTTCTGTATCGACAATGGAAAATTCAGCGTCCTATGGCTCATAGTTCCCGAGTTATAGGCGTTTAAAGATTTAAAAATGCTTTAAAAGTTACAAAGCTATAAAAAGGTCCTCCTGGACAGGAAATTTAAAGTTTTTTTCAATGATATTGAGCATTTTTGTTTATTAGGCTTCAAAACTTGAGAGCTATTACAAAATTCTTTAAAACTATGTTTGAAACTTCGAAAACAGAGCAGATTCTTGTGGATCTACAATGCAAATTTAGGGGTCGTACGGCTCATAGTTCCCGAGTGAAAAGCGTTTAAAGATTTAAAATTGCTTCAAAAGTTACAAAGCTATAAATAGGTTCTCCTGAACAGGAAATTTAACCGCTTTTACAATGGTATTGAGTATTTTCGTTTATTAGGCTTCAAAAGTTGAAAATTATTTAAAAAATCCTTAAAAATACGTTTGAAACTTCGAAAACAGAGCAGAATCTTATGTATCGACAATGCAAATTTCAGCGTCCTACGGCTCATACTTTTCGAGGTATAGGCGTTTAAGGATTTAAACATGCTTCAAAAGTTACAACGCTATAAAAAGGTCCTCCTGAACAGGAAATTTAAAGTTTTTTTCAATGATATTGAGCATTTTCGTTTATTCGGCTTCAAAACTCTAAAACTATTACAAAATTCCTTAAAACTACGTTTGAAACTTCGAAAACAGAGCAGATTCTTGTGTATCTACAATGCAAATTTCAGCGTCCTACGGCTCATAGTTCGCGAGTTAAAGGCGTTTAAATATTTAAAAATTCTTCAAAAGTGACAAAGCTATAAATAGGTTCTCCAGAACAGGAAATTTAACGGCTCTTACAATGGTATTGAGCAATTTCGTTTATTAGGCTTCATAAGTCGAAAATTATTAAAAAATCCTTAAAAATACGTTTGAAACTTCGAAAACAGAGCAAATTCTTGTGTATCGACAATGCAAATTTAAGCGTCCTAGGGCTCATAGTTTTCGAGTTATAAGCGTTTAAAGATTTGAAAATGCTTCAAAATTTACAAAGCTATCAAAATGTCCTCCTGAACAGGAAATTTAACGTTTTTTTCAAAGGTATTGAGCATTTTCGTTTATTAGGCATTAAAACTTGACAATTATAAAAAAATTTCTTAAAAATACGTTTGTAACTTCGAAAACAGAGCAGATTCTTGTGTATCTACAATGCAAATTTCAGCGTCCTACGGCTCATACTTTTAGAGGTATAGGCGTTTAATGATTTAAAAACGCTTCAAAATTTACAAAGCTATAAAAATGTCCTCCTGAACAGGAAATTAAACGTTTTTTTCAATGGTATTGAGCATTTTCGTTTATTAGGCTTCAAAACTTGAAAATTATTAAAAAATTCCTTACAAATAAGTTTGAAACTTCGAAAACAGAGCAGATTCTTGTGTATCGACAATGGAAAATTCAGCGTCCTACGGCTCATAGTTCCCGAGTTATAAGCGTTTAAAGATTTAAAAATGCTTCAAAAGTTACAAAGCTATAAAAAGGTCCTCCTGAACAGGAAATTTAAATTTTTTTTCAATGATATTGAGCATTTTCGTTTATTAAGCTTCAAAATTTGAAAATTATTAGAAAAATCCTTAAAACTACGTTTGAAACTTTGAAAACAGAGCAGACTCTTGTGTATCTACAATGCAAATTTCAGCGTTTTGCGGCTGATAGTTCCCGACATAAAGGCGTTTAAAGATTCAAAAATGCTTCAAAAGTTACAAAGCTATAAATAGTTTCTCCTGAACAGATAATTTAACGGCTTTTACAATGGTATTGAGCATTTTCGTTTATTAGTCTTCAAAAGTTGAAAATTACTAAAAAAATCCTTAAAAAATACGTTTGAAACTTCGAAAACAGAGCAGATTTTTGTGTATCTACCATGCAAATTTCAGCGTCCTACGGATCATTGTTTTTGAGATATAGACGTTTAAAGATTAAAAAATGCTTCAAAAGTTACAAAGCTATAAGTAGGTCCTCGTGAACAGGAAATTTAACGGCTTTTTCAATGGTATAGAGCATTTTCGTTTATTAGGTTTCAAAAGTTGAAAATTATTAAAAAATTCCTTAAAAATAAGTTTGGAACTTCGAAAACAGAGCAGATTCTTGTGTATCGACAATGCAAATTTCAGCGTCCTACGGCTCATAGTTCCCGAGTTAAAGGCGTTTAAAGATTTAAAAATGCTTCAAAAGTTACAAAGCTATAAAAAGATCCTTCTGAACAGGAAATTAAACGATTTTTTCAATGGTATTGAGCATTTTCGTTTATTAGGCTTCAAAACTAGAATTTTATTAAAAATTCCTTAAAAATACGTTTGAAACTTCGAAAACAGAGCAGATTCTTGTGTATCTACCATGCAAATTTCAGCGCCCTACGGGTCATTGTTTTCGAGATATAGACGTTTAAAGATTGAAAAATGCTTCAAAAGTTACAAAGCTATTAATAGGTCCTCCTGAACAGGAAATTTAACGGCTTTTACAATGGTATTGAGCATTTTCGTTTATTAGGCTTCAAAAGTTGAAAATTACTAAAAAAATCCTTAAAAAATACGTTTGAAACTTCGAAAACAGAGCAGATTTTTGTGTATCTACCATGCAAATTTCAGAGTCCTACGGATCATTGTTTTTGAGATATAGACGTTTAAAGATTAAAAAATGCTTCAAAAGTTACAAAGCTATAAGTAGGTCCTCGTGAACAGGAAATTTAACGGCTTTTACAATGATATTGAGCATTTTCGTTTATTAGGCTTTAAAACTTGAAAATTATAAAAAAAATCCTTAAAAATACGTTTGGAACTTCGAAAACAGAGCAGATTCTTGTGTATCTACAATGCAAATTTCAGCTTCCTACGGCTTATACTTTTCGAATTATAGGCCTTTTAAGATTTAAAAATGCTTAAAAATTTACAAAGCTATAAAAATTTCCTCCTGAACAGGAAATTTAACGTTATTTTCAATGGTATTGAGCATTTTCGTTTATTAGGCATCAAAACTAGAAAATTATTAAAAAAATCCTTAAAAATAAGTTTGAAACTTCGAAAACGGAGCAGATTCTTGTGTATCTACTATGCAAATTTCAGCGTCCTACGGCTTATACTTTTCGAGGTATAGGCGTTTAAAGATTTAAAAATGCTTCAAAATTTCCAAAGCTATAAAAATGTCCTCCTGAACAGGAAATTTAAAGTTTTTTTCAATGATATTGAGCATTTTCGTTTATTCGGCTTCAAAACTCTAAAACTATTACAAAATTCCTTAAAACTACGTTTGAAACTTCGAAAACAGAGCAGATTCTTGTGTATCTACTGTGCAAATTTCAGCGTCCTACGGCTCATAGTTCGCGAGTTAATGGCGTTTAAATATTTAAAAATTCTTCAAAAGTGACAAAGCTATAAATAGGTTCTCCAGAACAGGAAATTTAACGGCTCTTACAATGGTATTGAGCATTTTCGTTTATTAGGCTTCAAAAGTCGAAAATTATTAAAAAATCCTTAAAAATACGTTTGAAACTTCGAAAACAGAGCAAATTCTTGTGTATCGACAATGCAAATTTAAGCGTCCTAGGGCTCATAGTTTTCGAGTTATAAGCGTTTAAAGATTTAAAAATGCTTCAAAATTTACAAAGCTATCAAAATGTCCTCCTGAACAGGAAATTTAACGTTTTTTTCAAAGGTATTGAGCATTTTCGTTTATTAAGCATTAAAACTTGATAATTATAAAAAAATTTCTTAAAAATACGTTTGTAACTTCGAAAACAGACTAGATTCTTGTGTATCTAAAATAGAAATTTAGCGTCTCCTACGGCTCATATACTTTTAGAGGTACAGGGCGCTTAATGATTTAAAAACGCTTCAAAATTCTACAAAAAAGCTGCAAATGTCCTCCTGAACAGGAAATTAAACGTTTTTCAATGGTGTATTGAGCATTTTCGTTTATTAGGCTTCAAAACTTGAAAATTATTAAAAAATTCCTTACAAATAAGTTTGAAACTTCGAAAACAGAGCAGATTCTTGTGTATCGACAATGGAAAATTCAGCGTCCTACGGCTCATAGTTCCTGAGTTATAAGCGTTTAAAGATTTAAAAATGCTTCAAAAGTTACAAAGCTATAAAAAGGTCCTCCTGAACAGGAAATTTAATTTTTTTTCAATGATATTGAGCATTTTCGTTTATTAAGCTTTAAAATTTGAAAATTATTAGAAAAATCCTTAAAACTATGTTTGAAACTTTGAAAACAGAGCAGACTCTTGTGTATCTACAATGCAAATTTCAGCGTTTTGCGGCTGATAGTTCCCGACTTAAAGGCGTTTAAAGATTCAAAAATGCTTCAAAAGTTACAAAGCTATAAATAGGTTCTCCTGAACAGATAATTTAACGGCTTTTACAATGGTATTGAGCATTTTCGTTTATTAGGCTTCAAAAGTTGAAAATTACTAAAAAAATCCTTAAAAAATACGTTTGAAACTTCGAAAACAGAGCAGATTTTTGTGTATCTACCATGCAAATTTCAGCGTCCTACGGATCATTGTTTTTGAGATATAGACGTTTAAAGATTGAAAAATGCTTCAAAAGTTACAAAGCTATAAGTAGGTCCTCGTGAACAGGAAATTTAACGTTATTTTCAATGGTATAGAGCATTTTCGTTTATTAGGTTTCAATAGTTGAAAATTATTAAAAAATTCCTTTAAAATAAGTTTGGAACTTCGAAAACAGAGCAGATTCTTGTGTATCGACAATGCAAATTTCAGCGTCCTACGGCTCATAGTTTTCGAGTTATAAGCGTTTAAAGATTTAAAAATGCTTCAAAATTTACAAAGCTATAAAAATGTCCTCCTGAACAGGAAATTTAACGTTATTTTCAATGGTATTGAGCATTTTCGTTTATTAGGCATCAAAACTAGAAAATTATTAAAAGAATCCTTAAAAATAAGTTTGAAACTTCGAAAACAGAGCAGATTTTTGTGTATCGACAATGGAAAATTCAGCGTCTTATGTCTCATAGTTACCGAGTTATAGGCGTTTAAAGATTGAAAAATGCTTCAAAAGTTACAAAGCTATAAAAAGGTCCTCCTGAACAGGAAATTTAAAGTTTTTTTCAATGATATTGAGCATTTTTGTTTATTAGGCTTCAAAACTTGAAAGCTATTACAAAATTCTTTAAAACTATGTTTGAAACTTCGAAAACAGAGCAGATTCTTGTGTATCTACAATGCAAATTTTAGCGTCTTACGGCTCATAGTTCCCGAGTGAAAGGCGTTTAAAGATTTAAAAATGCTTCAAAAGTTACAAAGCTATAAATAGGTTCTCCTGAACAGGAAATTTAACCGCTTTTACAATGGTATTGAGCATTTTCGTTTATTAGGCTTCAAAAGTTGAAAATTATTAAAAAAAACCTTAAAAATACGTTTGAAACTTCGAAAACAAAGCAGATTCTTATGTATCGACAATGCAAATTTCAGAGTCCTACGGCTCATACTTTTCGAGGTATAGGCGTTTAAAGATTTAAACATGCTTCAAAAGTTACAACGCTATAAAAAGGTCCTCCTGAACAGGAAATTTAAAGTTTTTTTCAATGATATTGAGCATTTTCGTTTATTAGGCTTCAAAACTCTAAAACTATTACAAAATTCCTTAAAACTACGTTTGAAACTTCGAAAACAGAGCAGATTCTTGTGTATCTACAATGCAAATTTCAGCGTCCTACGGCTCATAGTTCGCGAGTTAAAGGCGTTTAAATATTTAAAAATTCTTCAAAAGTGACAAAGCTATAAATAGGTTCTCCAGAACAGGAAATTTAACGGCTCTTACAATGGTATTGAGCAATTTCGTTTATTAGGCTTCATAAGTCGAAAATTATTAAAAAATCCTTAAAAATACGTTTGAAACTTCGAAAACAGAGCAAATTCTTGTGTATCGACAATGCAAATTTAAGCGTCCTAGGGCTCATAGTTTTCGAGTTATAAGCGTTTAAAGATTTAAAAATGCTTCAAAATTTACAAAGCTATAAAAATGTCCTCCTGAACAGGAAATTTAACGTTTTTTTCAAAGGTATTGAGCATTTTCGTTTATTAGGCATTAAAACTTGACAATTATAAAAAAATTTCTTAAAAATACGTTTGTAATTTCGAAAACAGAGCAGATTCTTGTGTATCTACAATGCAAATTTCAGCGTCCTACGGCTCATACTTTTAGAAGTATAGGGGTTTAATGATTTAAAAACGCTTCAAAATTTACAAAGCTATAAAAATGTCCTCCTGAACAGGAAATTAAACGTTTTTTTCAATGGTATTGAGCATTTTCGTTTATTAAGCTTTAAAACTTGAAAATAATTAAAAAATTCCTTACAAATAAGTTTGAAACTTCGAAAACAGAGCAGATTCTTGTGTATCGACAATGGAAAATTCAGCGTCTTACGGCTCATAGTTCCCGAGTTATAAGCGTTTAAAGATTTAAAAATGCTTCAAAAGTTACAAAGCTATAAAAAGGTCCTCCTGAACAGGAAATTTAAATTTTTTTTCAATGATATTGAGCATTTTCGTTTATTAAGCTTCAAAATTTGAAAATTATTAGAAAAATCCTTAAAACTACGTTTGAAACTTTGAAAACAGAGCAGACTCTTGTGTATCTACAATGCAAATTTCAGCGTTTTGCGGCTGATAGTTTCCGACTTAAAGGCGTTTAAAGATTCAAAAATGCTTCAAAAGTTACAAAGCTATAAATAGTTTCTCCTGAACAGATAATTTAACGGCTTTTACAATGGTATTGAGCATTTTCGTTTATTAGGCTTCAAAAGTTGAAAATTACTAAAAAAATCCTTAAAAAATACGTTTGAAACTTCGAAAACAGACCAGATTTTTGTGTATCTACCATGCAAATTTCAGCGTCCTACGGATCATTGTTTTTGAGATATAGACGTTTAAAGATTGAAAAATGCTTCAAAAGTTACAAAGCTATAAAAATATACTTCTGAACAGGAAATTAAACGATTTTTTCAATGGTATTGAGCATTTTCGTTTATTAGGCTTCAAAACTAGAAAATTATTAAAAATTCCTTAAAAATACGTTTGAAACTTCGAAAACAGAGCAGATTCTTGTGTATCTACCATGCAAATTTCAGCGCCCTACGGGTCATGGTTTTCGAGATATAGACGTTTAAAGATTGAAAAATGCTTCAAAAGTTACAAAGCTATAAATAGGTCCTCCTGAACAGGAAATTTAACGGCTTTTACAATGGTATAGAGCAATTTCGTTTATTAGGACCTAAAAGTTGAAAATTATTTAAAAAATCTTTAAAAATACGTTTGAAACTTCGAAAACAGAGCAGATTCTTGTGTATCGACAATGCAAATTTCAGCGTCCTACGGCTCATTGTTTTCGAGTTATCAGCGTTTAAAGATATAAAAATGCTTCAAAATTTACCAAGCTATAAAAATGTCTTTCTGAACAGGAAATTTAACGTTTTTTTAAATGGTATTGGGCATTTTCGTTTATTAGGCTTTAAATCTTGAAAATTATAAAAAAAATCCTAAATAATACGTTTAAAACTTCGAAAACAGAGCAGATTCTTGTGTATCTACAACGCAACTTTCAGCGCCCTATGGCTCATACTTTTCGAGGTATAGGCGTTTAAAAGATTTAAAAATGCTTCAAAATTTTCAAAGCTATAAAAATGTCCTCCTGAACAGGAAATTTAAAGCTTTTTTCAATGATATTGAGCATTTTCGTTTATTAAGCTTCAAAACTTAAAAACTATTACAAAATTCCTTAAAACTACGTTTGAAAGTTCGACAACAGAGCAGATTCTTGTGTATCTACAATGCAAATTTCAGCGTCCTACGGCTCATAGTTCCCGAGTTAAAGGCGATTAAAGATTTAAAAATGCTTCAAATGTTACAAAGCTATAAATAGGCTCTCCTGAACAGGAAATTTAACGGCTTTTACAATGGTATTGAGCATTTTCGTTTATTAGGCTTTAAAACTTGAAAATTATAAAAAAAATCCTTAAAAATACGTTTGAAACTTCGAAAACAGAGCAGATTCTTGTGTATCTACAATGCAAATTTCAGCGTCCTACGGCTTATACTTTTCGAGGTATAGGCGTTTAAAGATTTAAAAATGCTTCAAAATTTACAAAGCTATAAAAATGTCCTCCTGAACAGGAAATTTAACGTTATTTTCAATGGTATTGAGCATTTTCGTTTATTAGGCATCAAAACTAGAAAATTATTAAAAAAATCCTTAAAAATAAGTTTGAAACTTCGAAAACAGAGCAGATTCTTGTGTATCTACAATGCAGATTTAGGGGTCCTACGGCTCATAGTTCCCGAGTGAAAGGCGTTTAAAGATTTAAAAATGCTTCAAAAGTTACAAAGCTATAAATAGGTTCTCCAGAACAGGAAATTTAACGGCTCTTACAATGGTATTGAGCATTTTCGTTTATTAGGCTTCAAAAGTCGAAAATTATTAAAAAATCTTTAAAAATACGTTTGAAACTTCGAAAACAGAGCAAATTCTTGTGTATCGACAATGCAAATTTAAGCGTCCTAGGGCTCATAGTTTTCGAGTTATAAGCGTTTAAAGATTTAAAAATGCTTCAAAATTTACAAAGCTATAAAAATGTCTTTCTGAACAGGAAATTTAACGTTTTTTTAAATGGTATTGGGCATTTTCGTTTATTAGGCTTTAAATCTTGAAAATTATAAAAAAAATCCTAAATAATACGTTTAAAACTTCGAAAACAGAGCAGATTCTTGTGTATCTACAACGCAACTTTCAGCGCCCTATGGCTCATACTTTTCGAGGTATAGGCGTTTAAAGATTTAAAAATGCTTCAAAATTTTCAAAGCTATAAAAATGTCCTCCTGAACAGGAATTTTAACGTTTTTTTCAATGGTATTGAGCATTTTCGTTTATTAGGCTTCATAAGTTGAAAATTTAAAAAAATGCCTTAAAAATATGTTTGAAACTTCGAAAACAATGCAGATTCTTGTGTATCGACAATGCAAATTTCAGCGTCCTACGGCTCATAGTTCGCGAGTTAAAGGCGTTTAAATATTTAAAAATTCTTCAAAAGTGACAAAGCTATAAATAAGTTCTCCAGAACAGGAAATTTAACGGCTCTTACAATGGTATTGAGCATTTTCGTTTATTAGGCTTCAAAAGTCGAAAATAATTAAAAAATCCTTAAAAATACGTTTGAAACTTCGAAAACAGAGCAAATTCTTGTGTATCGACAATGCAAATTTCAGCGTCCTACGTCTCATACTTTTGGAAGTATAGGCGTTTAAAGATTTAAAAATGCTTCAAAATTTACAAAGCTATAAAAATGTCCTCCTGAACAGGAAATTTAACGTTTTTTTCAAAGGTATTGAGCATTTTCGTTTATTAAGCATTAAAACTTGACAATTATAAAAAAATTTCTTAAAAATACGTTTGTAACTTCGAAAACAGAGCAGATTCTTGTGTATCTACAATGTAAATTTCAGCGTCCTACGGCTCATACTTTTAGAGGTATAGGCGTTTAATGATTTAAAAACGCTTCAAAATTTACAAAGCTATAAAAATGTCCTCCTGAACCGGAAATTAAACGTTTTTTTCAATGGTATTGAGCATTTTCGTTTATTAGGCTTCAAAACTTGAAAATTTTTAAAAAATTCCTTACAAATAAGTTTGAAACTTCGAAAACAGAGCAGATTCTTGTGTATCGACAATGGAAAATTCAGCGTCCTACGGCTCATAGTTCCCGAGTTATAAGCGTTTAAAGATTTAAAAATGCTTCAAAAGTTACAAAGCTATAAAAAGGTCCTCCTGAACAGGAAATTTAAATTTTTTTTCAATGATATTGAGCATTTTCGTTTATTAAGCTTCAAAATTTGAAAATTATTAGAAAAATCCTTAAAACTACGTTTGAAACTTTGAAAACAGAGCAGACTCTTGTGTATCTACAATGCAAATTTCAGCGTTTTGCGGCTGATAGTTCCCGACTTAAAGGCGTTTGAAGATTCAAAAATGATTCAAAAGTTACAAAGCTATAAATAGTTTCTCCTGAACAGATAATTTAACGGCTTTTACAATGGTATTGAGCATTTTCGTTTATTAGGCTTCAAAAGTTGAAAATTACTAAAAAAATCCTTAAAAAATACGTTTGAAACTTCGAAAACAGAGCAGATTTTTGTGTATCTACCATGCAAATTTCAGCGTCCTACGGATCATTGTTTTTGAGATATAGACGTTTAAAGATTGAAAAATGCTTCAAAAGTTACAAAGCTATAAGTAGGTCCTCGTGAACAGGAAATTTAACGGCTTTTTCAATGGTATAGAGCATTTTCGTTTATTAGGTTTCAAAAGTTGAAAATTATTAAAAAATTCCTTAAAAATAAGTTTGGAACTTCGAAAACAGAGCAGATTCTTGTGTATCGACAATGCAAATTTCAGCGTCCTACGGCTCATAGTTCCCGAGTTAAAGGCGTTTAAAGATTTAAAAATGCTTCAAAAGTTACAAAGCTATAAAAAGATCCTTCTGAACAGGAAATTAAACGATTTTTTCAATGGTATTGAGCATTTTCGTTTATTAGGCTTCAAAACTAGAAAATTATTAAAAATTCCTTAAAAATACGTTTGAAACTTCGAAAACAGAGCAGATTCTTGTGTATCTACCATGCAAATTTCAGCGCCCTACGGGTCATTGTTTTCGAGATATAGACGTTTAAAGATTGAAAAATGCTTCAAAAGTTACAAAGCTATAAATAGGTCCTCCTGAACCGGAAATTTAACGGCTTTTACAATGGTATAGAGCAATTTCGTTATTAGGACCTAAAAGTTGAAAATTATTTAAAAAATCTTTAAAAATACGTTTGAAACTTCGAAAACAGAGCAGATTCTTGTGTATCGACAATGCAAATTTCAGCGTCCTACGGCTCATTGTTTTCGAGTTATCAGCGTTTAAAGATATAAAAATGCTTCAAAATTTACCAAGCTATAAAAATGTCTTTCTGAACAGGAAATTTAACGTTTTTTTAAATGGTATTGGGCATTTTCGTTTATTAGGCTTTAAATCTTGAAAATTATAAAAAAAATCAAAAAATAATACGTTTAAAACTTCGAAAACAGAGCAGATTCTTGTGTATCTACAACGCAACTTTCAGCGCCCTATGGCTCATACTTTTCGAGGTATAGGCGTTTAAAGATTTAAAAATGCTTCAAAATTTTCAAAGCTATAAAAATGTCCTCCTGAACAGGAAATTTAACGTTTTTTTCAATGGTATTGAGCATTTTCGTTTATTAGGCTTCATAAGTTGAAAATTATTAAAAAATGCCTTAAAAATATGTTTGAAACTTCGAAAACAATGCAGATTCTTGTGTATCGACAATGCAAATTTCAGCGTCCTACGGCTCATAGTTTTCGAGTTATAAGCGTTTAAAGATTTAAAAATGCTTCAAAATTTACAAAGCTATAAAAATGTTCTCCTGAACAGGAAATTTAACGTTTTTTTCAATGGTATTGAGCATTTTCGTTTATTAGGCTTTAAAACTTGAAAATTATAAAAAAATTCCTTAAAAATACGTTTGAAACTTCGAAAACAGAGCAGATTTTTGTGTATCTACAATGCAAATTTCAGCGTCCTACGTCTCATACTTTTGGAAGTATAGGCGTTTAAAGATTTAAAAATGCTTCAAAATTTACAAAGCTATAAAAATGTCCTCCTGAACAGGAAATTTAAGGTTTTTAAAATTATTTTGAGCATTTTCGTTTATTAGGCTTTAAAACTTGAAATATATCAAAAAAAAATCCTTATAAATACGTTTGAAACTTCGAAAACTGAGCAGATTATTGTGTATATACAATGCAAATTTCAGCGTCCTACGGCTCATAGTTCCCGAGTTAAAGGCGTTTAAAGATTTAAAAATGCTTCAAAAGTTACAAAGCTATAAAAAGGTCTTCCTGAACAGGAAATTTGACGTTTTTTTCAATGGTATTGAGCATTTTCGTTTATTAGGCTTCATAAGTTGAAAATATTAAAAAATGCCTTAAAAATATGTTTGAAACTTCAAAAACAATGCAGATTCTTGTGTATCGACAATGCAAATTTCAGCATCCTACGGCTCATAGTTTTCGAGTTATAAGCGTTTTAAGATTTAAAAATGCTTCAAAATTTTCAAAGCTATAAAAAGGTCCTCCTGAACAGGAAATTTAAAGTTTTTTTCAATGATATTGAGCATTTTCGTTTATTAAGCTTCAAAATTTGAAAATTATTAGAAAATTCCTTAAAACTACGTTTGAAACTTTGAAACCAGAGCAGACTCTTGTGTATCTACAATGCAAATTTCAGCGTTTTGCGGCTGGTAGTTCCCGACTTAAAGGCGTTTTAAGATTCAAAAATGCTTCAAAAGTCACAAAGCTATAAATAGGTTCTCCTGAACAGATAATTTAACGGCTTTTACAATGGTATTGAGCATTTTCGTTTATTAGGCTTCAAAAGTTGAAAATTATTAAAAAAATCCTTAAAAAAACGTTTGAAACTTCGAAAACAGAGCAGATTCTTATGTATCGACAATGCAAATTTCAGCGTCCTACGGCTCATACTTTTCGAGGTATAGGCGTTTAAAGATTTAAACATGCTTCAAAAGTTACAACGCTATAAAAAGGTCCTCCTGAACAGGAAATTTAAAGTTTTTTTCAATGATATTGAGCATTTTCGTTTATTAGGCTTCAAAACTTGAAAACTATTACAAAATTCCTTAAAACTACGTTTGAAACTTCGAAAACAGAGCAGATTCTTGTGTATCTACAATGCAAATTTCAGCGTCCTACGGCTCATAGTTCGCGAGTTAAAGGCGTTTAAATATTTAAAAATTCTTCAAAAATGACAAAGCTATAAATAAGTTCTCCAGAACAGGAAATTTAACGGCTCTTACAATGGTATTGAGCATTTTCGTTTATTAGGCTTCAAAAGTCGAAAATTATTAAAAAATCCTTAAAAATACGTTTGAAACTTCGAAAACAGAGCAAATTCTTGTGTATCGACAATGCAAATTTAAGCGTCCTAGGGCTCATAATTTTCGAGTTATAAGCGTTTAAAGATTTAAAAATGCTTCAAAATTTACAAAGCTATAAAAATGTCCTCCTGAACAGGAAATTTAACGTTTTTTCAAAGGTATTGAGCATTTTCGTTTATTAGGCTTTGAAACTTGAAAATTATAAAAAAATTCCTTAAAAATACGTTTGAAACTTCGAAAACAGAGCGGATTCTTGTGTATCTACAATGCAAATTTCAGCGTCCTACGGTTTATACTTTTCGAGGTATAGGCGTTTAAAGATTTAAAAATGCATAGAAGTTACAAAGCTATAAAAAGTTCCTCCTGAACAGGAAATTTAAACGTTTTTTTCAATGGTATTGAGCATTTTCGTTTATTAGGCTTCAAAACTTGAAAATTATTAAAAAATTCCTTACAAATAAGTTTGAAACTTCGAAAACAGAGCAGATTCTTGTGTATCGACAATGGAAAATTCAGCGTCCTACGGCTCATAGTTTCCGAGTTATAAGCGTTTAAAGATTTAAAAATGCTTCAAAAGTTACAAAGCTATAAAAAGGTCCTCCTGAACAGGAAATTTAAATTTTTTTTCAATGATATTGAGCATTTTCGTTTATTAAGCTTCAAAATTTGAAAATTATTAGAAAAATCCTTAAAACTACGTTTGAAACTTTGAAAACAGAGCAGACTCTTGTGTATCTACAATGCAAATTTCAGCGTTTTGCGGCTGATAGTTCCCGACATAAAGGCGTTTAAAGATTCAAAAATGCTTCAAAAGTTACAAAGCTATAAATAGTTTCTCCTGAACAGATAATTTAACGGCTTTTACAATGGTATTGAGCATTTTCGTTTATTAGTCTTCAAAAGTTGAAAATTACTAAAAAAATCCTTAAAAAATACGTTTGAAACTTCGAAAACAGAGCAGATTTTGTGTATCTACCATGCAAATTTCAGCGTCCTACGGATCATTGTTTTTGAGATATAGACGTTTAAAGATTGAAAAATGCTTCAAAAGTTACAAAGCTATAAGTAGGTCCTCGTGAACAGGAAATTTAACGGCTTTTTTAATGGTATAGAGCATTTTCGTTTATTAGGTTTCAAAAGTTGAAAATTATTAAAAAATTCCTTACAAATAAGTTTGGAACTTCGAAAACAGAGCAGATTCTTGTGTATCGACAATGCAAATTTCAGCGTCCTACGGCTCACAGTTCCCGAGTTAAAGGCGTTTAAAGATTTAAAAATGCTTCAAAAGTTACAAAGCTATAAAAAGATCCTTCTGAACAGGAAATTAAACGATTTTTTCAATGGTATTGAGCATTTTCGTTTATTAGGCTTCAAAACTAGAAAATTATTAAAAATTCCTTAAAAATACGTTTGAAACTTCGAAAACAGAGCAGATTCTTGTGTATCTACCATGCAAATTTCAGCGCCCTACGGGTCATTGTTTTCGAGATATAGACGTTTAAAGATTGAAAAATGCTTCAAAAGTTACAAAGCTATTAATAGGTCCTCCTGAACAGGAAATTTAACGGCTTTTACAATGGTATTGAGCATTTTCGTTTATTAGGCTTCAAAAGTTGAAAATTACTAAAAAAATCCTTAAAAAATACGTTTGAAACTTCGAAAACAGAGCAGATTTTTGTGTATCTACCATGCAAATTTCAGCGTCCTACGGATCATTGTTTTTGAGATATAGACGTTTAAAGATTAAAAAATGCTTCAAAAGTTACAAAGCTATAAGTAGGTCCTCGTGAACAGGAAATTTAACGGCTTTTACAATGATATTGAGCATTTTCGTTTATTAGGCTTTAAAACTTGAAAATTATAAAAAAAATCCTTAAAAATACGTTTGGAACTTCGAAAACAGAGCAGATTCTTGTGTATCTACAATGCAAATTTCAGCTTCCTACGGCTTATACTTTTCGAGGTATAGGCCTTTTAAGATTTAAAAATGCTTAAAAATTTACAAAGCTATAAAAATTTCCTCCTGAACAGGAAATTTAACGTTATTTTCAATGGTATTGAGCATTTTCGTTTATTAGGCATCAAAACTAGAAAATTATTAAAAAAATCCTTAAAAATAAGTTTGAAACTTCGAAAACGGAGCAGATTCTTGTGTATCTACAATGCAAATTTCAGCGTCCTACGGCTTATACTTTTCGAGGTATAGGCGTTTAAAGATTTAAAAATGCTTCAAAATTTCCAAAGCTATAAAAATGTCCTCCTGAACAGGAAATTTAAAGTTTTTTCCAATGATATTGAGCATTTTCGTTTATTCGGCTTCAAAACTCTAAAACTATTACAAAATTCCTTAAAACTACGTTTGAAACTTCGAAAACAGAGCAGATTCTTGTGTATCTACAATGCAAATTTCAGCGTCCTACGGCTCATAGTTCGCGAGGTAAAGGCGTTTAAATATTTAAAAATTCTTCAAAAGTGACAAAGCTATAAATAGGTTCTCCAGAACAGGAAATTTAACGGCTCTTACAATGGTATTGAGCATTTTCGTTTATTAGGCTTCAAAAGTCGAAAATTATTAAAAAATCCTTAAAAATACGTTTGAAACTTCGAAAAGAGAGCAAATTCTTGTGTATCGACAATGCAAATTTAAGCGTCCTAGGGCTCATAGTTTTCGAGTTATAAGCGTTTAAAGATTTAAAAATGCTTCAAAATTTACAAAGCTATAAAAATGTCCTCCTGAACAGGAAATTTAACGTTTTTTTCAAAGGTATTGAGCATTTTCGTTTATTAGGCATTAAAACTTGACAATTATAAAAAAATTTCTTAAAAATACGTTTGTAACTTCGAAAACAGAGCAGATTCTTGTGTATCTACAATGCAAATTTCAGCGTCCTACGGCTCATACTTTTAGAGGTATAGGCGTTTAATTATTTAAAAACGCTTCAAAATTTACAAAGCTAAAAAAATGTCCTCCTGAACAGGAAATTAAACGTTTTTTTCAATGGTATTGAGCATTTTCGTTTATTAGGCTTCAAAACTTGAAAATTATTAAAAAATTCCTTACAAATAAGTTTGAAACTTCGAAAACAGAGCAGATTCTTGTGTATCGACAATGGAAAATTCAGCGTCCTACGGCTCATAGTTCCTGAGTTATAAGCGTTTAAAGATTTAAAAATGCTTCAAAAGTTACAAAGCTATAAAAAGGTCCTCCTGAACAGGAAATTTAATTTTTTTTCAATGATATTGAGCATTTTCGTTTATTAAGCTTTAAAATTTGAAAATTATTAGAAAAATCCTTAAAACTATGTTTGAAACTTTGAAAACAGAGCAGACTCTTGTGTATCTACAATGCAAATTTCAGCGTTTTGCGGCTGATAGTTCCCGACTTAAAGGCGTTTAAAGATTCAAAAATGCTTCAAAAGTTACAAAGCTATAAATAGGTTCTCCTGAACAGATAATTTAACGGCTTTTACAATGGTATTGAGCATTTTCGTTTATTAGGCTTCAAAAGTTGAAAATTACTAAAAAAATCCTTAAAAAATACGTTTGAAACTTCGAAAACAGAGCAGATTTTTGTGTATCTACCATGCAAATTTCAGCGTCCTACGGATCATTGTTTTTGAGATATAGACGTTTAAAGATTGAAAAATGCTTCAAAAGTTACAAAGCTATAAGTAGGTCCTCGTGAACAGGAAATTTAACGTTATTTTCAATGGTATAGAGCATTTTCGTTTATTAGGTTTCAATAGTTGAAAATTATTAAAAAATTCCTTTAAAATAAGTTTGGAACTTCGAAAACAGAGCAGATTCTTGTGTATCGACAATGCAAATTTCAGCGTCCTACGGCTCATAGTTTTCGAGTTATAAGCGTTTAAAGATTTAAAAATGCTTCAAAATTTACAAAGCTATAAAAATGTCCTCCTGAACAGGAAATTTAACGTTATTTTCAATGGTATTGAGCATTTTCGTTTATTAGGCATCAAAACTAGAAAATTATTAAAAGAATCCTTAAAAATAAGTTTGAAACTTCGAAAACAGAGCAGATTTTTGTGTATCGACAATGGAAAATTCAGCGTCTTATGTCTCATAGTTACCGAGTTATAGGCGTTTAAAGATTGAAAAATGCTTCAAAAGTTACAAAGCTATAAAAAGGTCCTCCTGAACAGGAAATTTAAAGTTTTTTTCAATGATATTGAGCATTTTTGTTTATTAGGCTTCAAAACTTGAAAGCTATTACAAAATTCTTTAAAACTATGTTTGAAACTTCGAAAACAGAGCAGATTCTTGTGTATCTACAATGCAAATTTTAGCGTCTTACGGCTCATAGTTCCCGAGTGAAAGGCGTTTAAAGATTTAAAAATGCTTCAAAAGTTACAAAGCTATAAATAGGTTCTCCTGAACAGGAAATTTAACCGCTTTTACAATGGTATTGAGCATTTTCGTTTATTAGGCTTCAAAAGTTGAAAATTATTAAAAAAAACCTTAAAAATACGTTTGAAACTTCGAAAACAAAGCAGATTCTTATGTATCGACAATGCAAATTTCAGAGTCCTACGGCTCATACTTTTCGAGGTATAGGCGTTTAAAGATTTAAACATGCATCAAAAGTTACAACGCTATAAAAAGGTCCTCCTGAACAGGAAATTTAAAGTTTTTTTCAATGATATTGAGCATTTTCGTTTATTAGGCTTCAAAACTCTAAAACTATTACAAATTTCCTTAAAACTACGTTTGAAACTTCGAAAACAGAGCAGATTCTTGTGTATCTACAATGCAAATTTCAGCGTCCTACGGCTCATAGTTCGCGAGTTAAAGGCGTTTAAAAATTTAAAAATTCTTCAAAAGTGACAAAGCTATAAATAGGTTCTCCAGAACAGGAAATTTAACGGCTCTTACAATGGTATTGAGCATTTTCGTTTATTAGGCTTCAAAAGTCGAAAATTATTAAAAAATCCTTAAAAATACGTTTGAAACTTCGAAAACAGAGCAAATTCTTGTGTATTGACAATGCAAATTTAAGCGTCCTAGGGCTCATAGTTTTTGAGTTATAAGCGTTTAAAGATTTAAAAATGCTTCAAAATTTACAAAGCTATCAAAATGTCCTCCTGAACAGGAAATTTAACGTTTTTTTCAAAGGTATTGAGCATTTTCGTTTATTAGGCATTAAAACTTGACAATTATAAAAAAATTTCTTAAAAATACGTTTGTAACTTCGAAAACAGAGCAGATTCTTGTGTATCTACAATGCAAATTTCAGCGTCCTACGGCTCATACCTTTAGAGGTATAGGCGTTTAATGATTTAAAAACGCTTCAAAATTTACAAAGCTATAAAAATGTCCTCCTGAACAGGAAATTAAACGTTTTTTTCAATGGTATTGAGCATTTTCGTTTATTAGGCTTCAAAACTTGAAAATTATTAAAAAATTCCTTACAAATAAGTTTGAAACTTCGAAAACAGAGCAGATTCTTGTGTATCGACAATGGAAAATTCAGCGTCCTACGGCTCATAGTTTCCGAGTTATAAGCGTTTAAAGATTTAAAAATGCTTCAAAAGTTACAAAGCTATAAAAAGGTCCTCCTGAACAGGAAATTTAAATTTTTTTTCAATGATATTGAGCATTTTCGTTTATTAAGCTTCAAAATTTGAAAATTATTAGAAAAATCCTTAAAACTACGTTTGAAACTTTGAAAACAGAGCAGACTCTTGTGTATCTACAATGCAAATTTCAGCGTTTTGCGGCTGATAGTTCCCGACATAAAGGCGTTTAAAGATTCAAAAATGCTTCAAAAGTTACAAAGCTATAAATAGTTTCTCCTGAACAGATAATTTAACGGCTTTTACAATGGTATTGAGCATTTTCGTTTATTAGTCTTCAAAAGTTGAAAATTACTAAAAAAATCCTTAAAAAATACGTTTGAAACTTCGAAAACAGAGCAGATTTTTGTGTATCTACCATGCAAATTTCAGCGTCCTACGGATCATTGTTTTTGAGATATAGACGTTTAAAGATTGAAAAATGCTTCAAAAGTTACAAAGCTATAAGTAGGTCCTCGTGAACAGGAAATTTAACGGCTTTTTTAATGGTATAGAGCATTTTCGTTTATTAGGTTTCAAAAGTTGAAAATTATTAAAAAATTCCTTACAAATAAGTTTGGAACTTCGAAAACAGAGCAGATTCTTGTGTATCGACAATGCAAATTTCAGCGTCCTACGGCTCACAGTTCCCGAGTTAAAGGCGTTTAAAGATTTAAAAATGCTTCAAAAGTTACAAAGCTATAAAAAGATCCTTCTGAACAGGAAATTAAACGATTTTTTCAATGGTATTGAGCATTTTCGTTTATTAGGCTTCAAAACTAGAAAATTATTAAAAATTCCTTAAAAATACGTTTGAAACTTCGAAAACAGAGCAGATTCTTGTGTATCTACCATGCAAATTTCAGCGCCCTACGGGTCATTGTTTTCGAGATATAGACGTTTAAAGATTGAAAAATGCTTCAAAAGTTACAAAGCTATTAATAGGTCCTCCTGAACAGGAAATTTAACGGCTTTTACAATGGTATTGAGCATTTTCGTTTATTAGGCTTCAAAAGTTGAAAATTACTAAAAAAATCCTTAAAAAATACGTTTGAAACTTCGAAAACAGAGCAGATTTTTGTGTATCTACCATGCAAATTTCAGCGTCCTACGGATCATTGTTTTTGAGATATAGACGTTTAAAGATTAAAAAATGCTTCAAAAGTTACAAAGCTATAAGTAGGTCCTCGTGAACAGGAAATTTAACGGCTTTTACAATGATATTGAGCATTTTCGTTTATTAGGCTTTAAAACTTGAAAATTATAAAAAAAATCCTTAAAAATACGTTTGGAACTTCGAAAACAGAGCAGATTCTTGTGTATCTACAATGCAAATTTCAGCTTCCTACGGCTTATACTTTTCGAGGTATAGGCCTTTTAAGATTTAAAAATGCTTAAAAATTTACAAAGCTATAAAAATTTCCTCCTGAACAGGAAATTTAACGTTATTTTCAATGGTATTGAGCATTTTCGTTTATTAGGCATCAAAACTAGAAAATTATTAAAAAAATCCTTAAAAATAAGTTTGAAACTTCGAAAACGGAGCAGATTCTTGTGTATCTACAATGCAAATTTCAGCGTCCTACGGCTTATACTTTTCGAGGTATAGGCGTTTAAAGATTTAAAAATGCTTCAAAATTTCCAAAGCTATAAAAATGTCCTCCTGAACAGGAAATTTAACGTAATTTTCAATGGTATTGAGCATTTTCGTTTATTAGGGATCAAAACTAGAAAATTATTAAAAAAATCCTTAAAAATAAGTTTGAAACTTCGAAAACATAGCAGATTTTTCTGTATCGACAATGGAAAATTCAGCGTCCTATGGCTCATAGTTCCCGAGTTATAGGCGTTTAAAGATTTAAAAATGCTTTAAAAGTTACAAAGCTATAAAAAGGTCCTCCTGGACAGGAAATTTAAAGTTTTTTTCAATGATATTGAGCATTTTTGTTTATTAGGCTTCAAAACTTGAGAGCTATTACAAAATTCTTTAAAACTATGTTTGAAACTTCGAAAACAGAGCAGATTCTTGTGGATCTACAATGCAAATTTAGGGGTCGTACGGCTCATAGTTCCCGAGTGAAAAGCGTTTAAAGATTTAAAATTGCTTCAAAAGTTACAAAGCTATAAATAGGTTCTCCTGAACAGGAAATTTAACCGCTTTTACAATGGTATTGAGTATTTTCGTTTATTAGGCTTCAAAAGTTGAAAATTATTTAAAAAATCCTTAAAAATACGTTTGAAACTTCGAAAACAGAGCAGAATCTTATGTATCGACAATGCAAATTTCAGCGTCCTACGGCTCATACTTTTCGAGGTATAGGCGTTTAAGGATTTAAACATGCTTCAAAAGTTACAACGCTATAAAAAGGTCCTCCTGAACAGGAAATTTAAAGTTTTTTTCAATGATATTGAGCATTTTCGTTTATTCGGCTTCAAAACTCTAAAACTATTACAAAATTCCTTAAAACTACGTTTGAAACTTCGAAAACAGAGCAGATTCTTGTGTATCTACAATGCAAATTTCAGCGTCCTACGGCTCATAGTTCGCGAGTTAAAGGCGTTTAAATATTTAAAAATTCTTCAAAAGTGACAAAGCTATAAATAGGTTCTCCAGAACAGGAAATTTAACGGCTCTTACAATGGTATTGAGCAATTTCGTTTATTAGGCTTCATAAGTCGAAAATTATTAAAAAATCCTTAAAAATACGTTTGAAACTTCGAAAACAGAGCAAATTCTTGTGTATCGACAATGCAAATTTAAGCGTCCTAGGGCTCATAGTTTTCGAGTTATAAGCGTTTAAAGATTTAAAAATGCTTCAAAATTTACAAAGCTATAAAAATGTCCTCCTGAACAGGAAATTTAACGTTTTTTTCAAAGGTATTGAGCATTTTCGTTTATTAGGCATTAAAACTTGACAATTATAAAAAAATTTCTTAAAAATACGTTTGTAACTTCGAAAACAGAGCAGATTCTTGTGTATCTACAATGCAAATTTCAGCGTCCTACGGCTCATACTTTTAGAGGTATAGGCGTTTAATGATTTAAAAACGCTTCAAAATTTACAAAGCTATAAAAATGTCCTCCTGAACAGGAAATTAAACGTTTTTTTCAATGGTATTGAGCATTTTCGTTTATTAGGCTTCAAAACTTGAAAATTATTAAAAAATTCCTTACAAATAAGTTTGAAACTTCGAAAACAGAGCAGATTCTTGTGTATCGACAATGGAAAATTCAGCGTCCTACGGCTCATAGTTCCCGAGTTATAAGCGTTTAAAGATTTAAAAATATTTCAAAAGTTACAAAGCTATAAAAGAGTCCTCCTGAACAGGAAATTTAAATTTTTTTTCAATGATATTGAGCATTTTCGTTTATTAAGCTTCAAAATTTGAAAATTATTAGAAAAATCCTTAAAACTACGTTTGAAACTTTGAAAACAGAGCAGACTCTTGTGTATCTACAATGCAAATTTCAGCGTTTTGCGGCTGATAGTTCCCGACTTAAAGGCGTTTAAAGATTCAAAAATGCTTCAAAAGTTACAAAGCTATAAATAGTTTCTCCTGAACAGATAATTTAACGGCTTATACAATGGTATTGAGCATTTTCGTATATTAGGCTTCAAAAGTTGAAAATTACTAAAAAAATCCTTAAAAAATACGTTTCAAACTTCGAAAACAGAGCAGATTTTTGTGTATCTACCATGCAAATTTCAGCGTCCTACGGATCATTGTTTTTGAGATATAGACGTTTAAAGATTAAAAAATGCTTCAAAAGTTACAAAGCTATAAGTAGGTCCTCGTGAACAGGAAATTTAACGGCTTTTACAATGATATTGAGCATTTTCGTTTATTAGGCTTTAAAACTTGAAAATTATAAAAAAAATCCTTAAAAATACGTTTGGAACTTCGAAAACAGAGCAGATTCTTGTGTATCTACAATGCAAATTTCAGCTTCCTACGGCTTATACTTTTCGAGGTATAGGCCTTTTAAGATTTAAAAATGCTTAAAAATTTACAAAGCTATAAAAATTTCCTCCTGAACAGGAAATTTAACGTTATTTTCAATGGTATTGAGCATTTTCGTTTATAAGGCATCAAAAGTAGAAAATTATTAAAAAAATCCTTAAAAATAAGTTTGAAACTTCGAAAACGGAGCAGATTCTTGTGTATCTACAATGCAAATTTCAGCGTCCTACGGCTTATACTTTTCGAGGTATAGGCGTTTAAAGATTTAAAAATGCTTAAAAATTTCCAAAGCTATAAAAATGTCCTCCTGAACAGGAAATTTAACGTAATTTTCAATGGTATTGAGCATTTTCGTTTATTAGGCATCAAAACTAGAAAATTATTAAAAGAATCCTTAAAAATAAGTTTGAAACTTCGAAAACAGAGCAGATTTTTGTGTATCGACAATGGAAAATTCAGCGTCTTATGTCTCATAGTTACCGAGTTATAGGCGTTTAAAGATTGAAAAATGCTTCAAAAGTTACAAAGCTATAAAAAGGTCCTCCTGAACAGGAAATTTAAAGTTTTTTTCAATGATATTGAGCATTTTTGTTTATTAGGCTTCAAAACTTGAAAGCTATTACAAAATTCTTTAAAACTATGTTTGAAACTTCGAAAACAGAGCAGATTCTTGTGTATCTACAATGCAAATTTTAGCGTCTTACGGCTCATAGTTCCCGAGTGAAAGGCGTTTAAAGATTTAAAAATGCTTCAAAAGTTACAAAGCTATAAATAGGTTCTCCTGAACAGGAAATTTAACCGCTTTTACAATGGTATTGAGCATTTTCGTTTATTAGGCTTCAAAAGTTGAAAATTATTAAAAAAAACCTTAAAAATACGTTTGAAACTTGGAAAACAGAGCAGATTCTTATGTATCGACAATGCAAATTTCAGAGTCCTACGGCTCATACTTTTCGAGGTATAGGCGTTTAAAGATTTAAACATGCTTCAAAAGTTACAACGCTATAAAAAGGTCCTCCTGAACAGGAAATTTAAAGTTTTTTTCAATGATATTGAGCATTTTCGTTTATTAGGCTTCAAAACTCTAAAACTATTACAAAATTCCTTAAAACTACGTTTGAAACTTCGAAAACAGAGCAGATTCTTGTGTATCTACAATGCAAATTTCAGCGTCCTACGGCTCATAGTTCGCGAGTTAAAGGCGTTTAAATATTTAAAAATTCTTCAAAAGTGACAAAGCTATAAATAGGTTCTCCAGAACAGGAAATTTAACGGCTCTTACAATGGTATTGAGCATTTTCGTTTATTAGGCTTCAAAAGTCGAAAATTATTAAAAAATCCTTAAAAATACGTTTGAAACTTCGAAAAGAGAGCAAATTCTTGTGTATCGACAATGCAAATTTAAGCGTCCTAGGGCTCATAGTTTTCGAGTTATAAGCGTTTAAAGATTTAAAAATGCTTCAAAATTTACAAAGCTATAAAAATGTCCTCCTGAACAGGAAATTTAACGTTTTTTTCAAAGGTATTGAGCATTTTCGTTTATTAGGCATTAAAACTTGACAATTATAAAAAAATTTCTTAAAAATACGTTTGTAATTTCGAAAACAGAGCAGATTCTTGTGTATCTACAATGCAAATTTCAGCGTCCTACGGCTCATACTTTTAGAAGTATAGGGGTTTAATGATTTAAAAACGCTTCAAAATTTACAAAGCTATAAAAATGTCCTCCTGAACAGGAAATTAAACGTTTTTTTCAATGGTATTGAGCATTTTCGTTTATTAAGCTTCAAAACTTGAAAATAATTAAAAAATTCCTTACAAATAAGTTTGAAACTTCGAAAACAGAGCAGATTCTTGTGTATCGACAATGGAAAATTCAGCGTCCTACGGCTCATAGTTCCCGAGTTATAAGCGTTTAAAGATTTAAAAATGCTTCAAAAGTTACAAAGCTATAAAAAGGTCCTCCTGAACAGGAAATTTAAATTTTTTTTCAATGATATTGAGCATTTTCGTTTATTAAGCTTCAAAATTTGAAAATTATTAGAAAAATCCTTAAAACTACGTTTGAAACTTTGAAAACAGAGCAGACTCTTGTGTATCTACAATGCAAATTTCAGCGTTTTGCGGCTGATAGTTCCCGACTTAAAGGCGTTTAAAGATTCAAAAATGCTTCAAAATTACAAAGCTATAAATAGTTTCTCCTGAACAGATAATTTAACGGCTTTTACAATGGTATTGAGCATTTTCGTTTATTAGGCTTCAAAAGTTGAAAATTACTAAAAAAATCCTTAAAAAAATACGTTTGAAACTTCGAAAACAGAGCAGATTTTTGTGTATCTACCATGCAAATTTCAGCGTCCTACGGATCATTGTTTTTGAGATATAGACGTTTAAAGATTGAAAAATGCTTCAAAAGTTACAAAGCTATAAGTAGGTCCTCGTGAACAGGAAATTTAACGGCTTTTTCAATGGTATAGAGCATTTTCGTTTATTAGGTTTCAAAAGTTGAAAATTATTAAAAAATTCCTTAAAAATAAGTTTGGAACTTCGAAAACAGAGCAGATTCTTGTGTATCGACAATGCAAATTTCAGCGTCCTACGGCTCATAGTTCCCGAGTTAAAGGCGTTTAAAGATTTAAAAATGCTTCAAAAGTTACAAAGCTATAAAAAGATCCTTCTGAACAGGAAATTAAACGATTTTTTCAATGGTATTGAGCATTTTCGTTTATTAGGCTTCAAAACTAGAATTTTATTAAAAATTCCTTAAAAATACGTTTGAAACTTCGAAAACAGAGCAGATTCTTGTGTATCTACCATGCAAATTTCAGCGCCCTACGGGTCATTGTTTTCGAGATATAGACGTTTAAAGATTGAAAAATGCTTCAAAAGTTACAAAGCTATAAATAGGTCCTCCTGAACAGGAAATTTAACGGCTTTTACAATGGTATAGAGCAATTTCGTTTATTAGGACCTAAAAGTTGAAAATTATTTAAAAAATCTTTAAAAATACGTTTGAAACTTCGAAAACAGAGCAGATTCTTGTGTATCGACAATGCAAATTTCAGCGTCCTACGGCTCATTGTTTTCGAGTTATCAGCGTTTAAAGATATAAAAATGCTTCAAAATTTACCAAGCTATAAAAATGTCTTTCTGAACAGGAAATTTAACGTTTTTTTAAATGGTATTGGGCATTTTCGTTTATTAGGCTTTAAATCTTGAAAATTATAAAAAAAATCCTAAATAATACGTTTAAAACTTCGAAAACAGAGCAGATTCTTGTGTATCTACAACGCAACTTTCAGCGCCCTATGGCTCATACTTTTCGAGGTATAGGCGTTTAAAGATTTAAAAATGCTTCAAAATTTTCAAAGCTATAAAAATGTCCTCCTGAACAGGAAATTTAAAGCTTTTTTCAATGATATTGAGCATTTTCGTTTATTAAGCTTCAAAACTTAAAAACTATTACAAAATTCCTTAAAACTACGTTTGAAAGTTCGACAACAGAGCAGATTCTTGTGTATCTACAATGCAAATTTCAGCGTCCTACGGCTCATAGTTCCCGAGTGAAAGGCGTTTAAAGATTTAAAAATGCTTCAAAAGTTACAAAGCTATAAATAGGTTCTCCTGAACAGGAAATTTAACCGCTTTTACAATGGTATTGAGCATTTTCGTTTATTAGGCTTCAAAAGTTGAAAATTATTAAAAAATCCTTAAAAATACGTTTGAAACTTGAAAACAGAGCAAATTCTTGTGTATCGACAATGCAAATTTCAGCGTCCTACGTCTCATACTTTTGGAAGTATAGGCGTTTAAAGATTTAAAAATGCTTCAAAATTTACAAAGCTATAAAAATGTCCTCCTGAACAGGAAATTTAACGTTTTTTTCAAAGGTATTGAGCATTTTCGTTTATTAAGCATTAAAACTTGACAATTATAAAAAAATTTCTTAAAAATACGTTTGTAACTTCGAAAAAGAGCAGATTCTTGTGTATCTACAATGTAAATTTCAGCGTTCTACGGCTCATACTTTTAGAGGTATAGGCGTTTAATGATTTAAAAACGCTTCAAAATTTACAAAGCTATAAAAATGTCCTCCTGAACCGGAAATTAAACGTTTTTTTCAATGGTATTGAGCATTTTCGTTTATTAGGCTTCAAAACTTGAAAATTTTTAAAAAATTCCTTACAAATAAGTTTGAAACTTCGAAAACAGAGCAGATTCTTGTGTATCGACAATGGAAAATTCAGCGTCCTACGGCTCATAGTTCCCGAGTTATAAGCGTTTAAAGATTTAAAAATGCTTCAAAAGTTACAAAGCTATAAAAAGGTCCTCCTGAACAGGAAATTTAAATTTTTTTTCAATGATATTGAGCATTTTCGTTTATTAAGCTTCAAAATTTGAAAATTATTAGAAAAATCCTTAAAACTACGTTTGAAACTTTGAAAACAGAGCAGACTCTTGTGTATCTACAATGCAAATTTCAGCGTTTTGCGGCTGATAGTTCCCGACTTAAAGGCGTTTGAAGATTCAAAAATGATTCAAAAGTTACAAAGCTATAAATAGTTTCTCCTGAACAGATAATTTAACGGCTTTTACAATGGTATTGAGCATTTTCGTTTATTAGGCTTCAAAAGTTGAAAATTACTAAAAAAATCCTTAAAAAATACGTTTGAAACTTCGAAAACAGAGCAGATTTTTGTGTATCTACCATGCAAATTTCAGCGTCCTACGGATCATTGTTTTTGAGATATAGACGTTTAAAGATTGAAAAATGCTTCAAAAGTTACAAAGCTATAAGTAGGTCCTCGTGAACAGGAAATTTAACGGCTTTTTCAATGGTATAGAGCATTTTCGTTTATTAGGTTTCAAAAGTTGAAAATTATTAAAAAATTCCTTAAAAATAAGTTTGGAACTTCGAAAACAGAGCAGATTCTTGTGTATCGACAATGCAAATTTCAGCGTCCTACGGCTCATAGTTTTCGAGTTATAAGCGTTTAAAGATTTAAAAATGCTTCAAAATTTACAAAGCTATAAAAATGTCCTCCTGAACAGGAAATTTAACGTTATTTTCAATGGTATTGAGCATTTTCGTTTATTAGGCATCAAAACTAGAAAATTATTAAAAAAATCCTTAAAAATAAGTTTGAAACTTCGAAAACAGAGCAGATTCTTGTTTATCTACAATGCAGATTTAGGGGTCCTACGGCTCATAGTTCCCGAGTGAAAGGCGTTTAAAGATTTAAAAATGCTTCAAAAGTTACAAAGCTATAAATAGGTTCTCCAGAACAGGAAATTTAACGGCTCTTACAATGGTATTGAGCATTTTCGTTTATTAGGCTTCAAAAGTCGAAAATTATTAAAAAATCTTTAAAAATACGTTTGAAACTTCGAAAACAGAGCAAATTCTTGTGTATCGACAATGCAAATTTAAGCGTCCTAGGGCTCATAGTTTTCGAGTTATAAGCGTTTAAAGATTTAAAAATGCTTCAAAATTTACAAAGCTATAAAAATGTCTTTCTGAACAGGAAATTTAACGTTTTTTTAAATGGTATTGGGCATTTTCGTTTATTAGGCTTTAAATCTTGAAAATTATAAAAAAAATCCTAAATAATACGTTTAAAACTTCGAAAACAGAGCAGATTCTTGTGTATCTACAACGCAACTTTCAGCGCCCTATGGCTCATACTTTTCGAGGTATAGGCGTTTAAAGATTTAAAAATGCTTCAAAATTTTCAAAGCTATAAAAATGTCCTCCTGAACAGGAAATTTAAAGCTTTTTTCAATGATATTGAGCATTTTCGTTTATAAGCTTCAAAACTTAAAAACTATTACAAAATTCCTTAAAACTACGTTTGAAAGTTCGACAACAGAGCAGATTCTTGTGTATCTACAATGCAAATTTCAGCGTCCTACGGCTCATAGTTCCCGAGTGAAAGGCGTTTAAAGATTTAAAAATGCTTCAAAAGTTACAAAGCTATAAATAGGTTCTCCTGAACAGGAAATTTAACCGCTTTTACAATGGTATTGAGCATTTTCGTTTATTAGGCTTCAAAAGTTGAAAATTATTAAAAAAAACCTTAAAAATACGTTTGAAACTTGGAAAACAGAGCAGATTCTTATGTATCGACAATGCAAATTTCAGAGTCCTACGGCTCATACTTTTCGAGGTATAGGCGTTTAAAGATTTAAACATGCTTCAAAAGTTACAACGCTATAAAAAGGTTTTCCTGAACAGGAAATTTAAAGTTTTTTTCAATGATATTGAGCATTTTCGTTTATTAGGCTTCAAAACTCTAAAACTATTACAAAATTCCTTAAAACTACGTTTGAAACTTCGAAAACAGAGCAGATTCTTGTGTATCTACAATGCAAATTTCAGCGTCCTACGGCTCATAGTTCGCGAGTTAAAGGCGTTTAAATATTTAAAAATTCTTCAAAAGTGACAAAGCTATAAATAGGTTCTCCAGAACAGGAAATTTTACGGCTCTTACAATGGTATTGAGCATTTTCGTTTATTAGGCTTCAAAAGTCGAAAATTATTAAAAAATCCTTAAAAATACGTTTGAAACTTCGAAAAGAGAGCAAATTCTTGTGTATCGACAATGCAAATTTAAGCGTCCTAGGGCTCATAGTTTTCGAGTTATAAGCGTTTAAAGATTTAAAAATGCTTCAAAAAATACAAAGCTATAAAAGTGTCCTCCTGAACAGGAAATTTAACGTTTTTTTCAAAGGTATTGAGCATTTTCGTTTATTAGGCATTAAAACTTGACAATTATAAAAAAATTTCTTAAAAATACGTTTGTAATTTCGAAAACAGAGCAGATTCTTGTGTATCTACAATGCAAATTTCAGCGTCCTACGGCTCATACTTTTAGAAGTATAGGGGTTTAATGATTTAAAAACGCTTCAAAATTTACAAAGCTATAAAAATGTCCTCCTGAACAGGAAATTAAACGTTTTTTTCAATGGTATTGAGCATTTTCGTTTATTAAGCTTTAAAACTTGAAAATAATTAAAAAATTCCTTACAAATAAGTTTGAAACTTCGAAAACAGAGCAGATTCTTGTGTATCGACAATGGAAAATTCAGCGTCTTACGGCTCATAGTTCCCGAGTTATAAGCGTTTAAAGATTTAAAAATGCTTCAAAAGTTACAAAGCTATAAAAAGGTCCTCCTGAACAGGAAATTTAAATTTTTTTTCAATGATATTGAGCATTTTCGTTTATTAAGCTTCAAAATTTGAAAATTATTAGAAAAATCCTTAAAACTACGTTTGAAACTTTGAAAACAGAGCAGACTCTTGTGTATCTACAATGCAAATTTCAGCGTTTTGCGGCTGATAGTTTCCGACTTAAAGGCGTTTAAAGATTCAAAAATGCTTCAAAAGTTACAAAGCTATAAATAGTTTCTCCTGAACAGATAATTTAACGGCTTTTACAATGGTATTGAGCATTTTCGTTTATTAGGCTTCAAAAGTTGAAAATTACTAAAAAAATCCTTAAAAAATACGTTTGAAACTTCGAAAACAGACCAGATTTTTGTGTATCTACCATGCAAATTTCAGCGTCCTACGGATCATTGTTTTTGAGATATAGACGTTTAAAGATTGAAAAATGCTTCAAAAGTTACAAAGCTATAAGTAGGTCCTCGTGAACAGGAAATTTAACGGCTTTTTCAATGGTATAGAGCATTTTCGTTTATTAGGTTTCAAAAGTTGAAAATTATTAAAAAATTCCTTAAAAATAAGTTTGGAACTTCGAAAACAGAGCAGATTCTTGTGTATCGACAATGCAAATTTCAGCGTCCTACGGCTCATAGTTCCCGAGTTAAAGGCGTTTAAAGATTTAAAAATGCTTCAAAAGTTACAAAGCTATAAAAAGATCCTTCTGAACAGGAAATTAAACGATTTTTTCAATGGTATTGAGCATTTTCGTTTATTAGGCTTCAAAACTAGAAAATTATTAAAAATTCCTTAAAAATACGTTTGAAACTTCGAAAACAGAGCAGATTCTTGTGTATCTACCATGCAAATTTCAGCACCCTACGGGTCATGGTTTTCGAGATATAGACGTTTAAAGATTGAAAAATGCTTCAAAAGTTACAAAGCTATAAATAGGTCCTCCTGAACAGGAAATTTAACGGCTTTTACAATGGTATAGAGCAATTTCGTTTATTAGGACCTAAAAGTTGAAAATTATTTAAAAAATCTTTAAAAATACGTTTGAAACTTCGAAAACAGAGCAGATTCTTGTGTATCGACAATGCAAATTTCAGCGTCCTACAGCTCATTGTTTTCGAGTTACCAGCGTTTAAAGATATAAAAATGCTTCAAAATTTACCAAGCTATAAAAATGTCTTTCTGAACAGGAAATTTAACGTTTTTTTAAATGGTATTGGGCATTTTCGTTTATTAGGCTTTAAATCTTGAAAATTATAAAAAAAATCCTAAATAATACGTTTAAAACTTCGAAAACAGAGCAGATTCTTGTGTATCTACAACGCAACTTTCAGCGCCCTATGGCTCATACTTTTCGAGGTATAGGCGTTTAAAGATTTAAAAATGCTTCAAAATTTTCAAAGCTATAAAAATGTCCTCCTGAACAGGAAATTTAAAGCTTTTTTCAATGATATTGAGCATTTTCGTTTATTAAGCTTCAAAACTTAAAAACTATTACAAAATTCCTTAAAACTACGTTTGAAAGTTCGACAACAGAGCAGATTCTTGTGTATCTACAATGCAAATTTCAGCGTCCTACGGCTCATAGTTCCCGAGTTAAAGGCGATTAAAGATTTAAAAATGCTTCAAATGTTACAAAGCTATAAATAGGCTCTCCTGAACAGGAAATTTAACGGCTTTTACAATGATATTGAGCATTTTCGATTATTAGGCTTTAAAACTTGAAAATTATAAAAAAAATCCTTAAAAATACGTTTGGAACTTCGACAACAGAGCAGATTCTTGTGTATCTACAATGCAAATTTCAGCTTCCTACGGCTTATACTTTTCGAGGTATAGGCCTTTTAAGATTTAAAAATGCTTCAAAATTTCCAAAGCTATAAAAATGTCCTCCTGAACAGGAAATTTAACGTTATTTTCAATGGTATTGAGCATTTTCGTTTATTAGGCATCAAAACTAGAAAATTATTAAAAAAATCCTTAAAAATAAGTTTGAAACTTCGAAAACAGAGCAGATTCTTGTGTATCTACAATGCAGATTTAGGGGTCCTACGGCTCATAGTTCCCGAGTGAAAGGCGTTTAAAGATTTAAAAATGCTTCAAAAGTTACAAAGCTATAAATAGGTTCTCCAGAACAGGAAATTTAACGGCTCTTACAATCGTATTGAGCATTTTCGTTTATTAGGCTTCAAAAGTCGAAAATTATTAAAAAATCTTTAAAAATACGTTTGAAACTTCGAAAACAGAGCAAATTCTTGTGTATCGACAATGCAAATTTAAGCGTCCTAGGGCTCATAGTTTTCGAGTTATAAGCGTTTAAAGATTTAAAAATGCTTCAAAATTTACAAAGCTATAAAAATGTCTTTCTGAACAGGAAATTTAACGTTTTTTTAAATGGTATTGGGCATTTTCGTTTATTAGGCTTTAAATCTTGAAAATTATAAAAAAAATCCTAAATAATACGTTTAAAACTTCGAAAACAGAGCAGATTCTTGTGTATCTACAACGCAACTTTCAGCGCCCTATGGCTCATACTTTTCGAGGTATAGGCGTTTAAAGATTTAAAAATGCTTCAAAATTTTCAAAGGTATAAAAATGTCCTCCTGAACAGGAATTTTAACGTTTTTTTCAAAGGTATTGAGCATTTTCGTTTATTAGGCTTCATAAGTTGAAAATTATTAAAAAATGCCTTAAAAATATGTTTGAAACTTCGAAAACAATGCAGATTCTTGTGTATCGACAATGCAAATTTCAGCGTCCTACGGCTCATAGTTCGCGAGTTAAAGGCGTTTAAATATTTAAAAATTCTTCAAAAGTGACAAAGCTATAAATAAGTTCTCCAGAACAGGAAATTTAACGGCTCTTACAATGGTATTGAGCATTTTCGTTTATTAGGCTTCAAAAGTCGAAAATAATTAAAAAATCCTTAAAAATACGTTTGAAACTTCGAAAACAGAGCAAATTCTTGTGTATCGACAATGCAAATTTCAGCGTCCTACGTCTCATACTTTTGGAAGTATAGGCGTTTAAAGATTTAAAAATGCTTCAAAATTTACAAAGCTATAAAAATGTCCTCCTGAACAGGAAATTTAACGTTTTTTTCAAAGGTATTGAGCATTTTCGTTTATTAAGCATTAAAACTTGACAATTATAAAAAAATTTCTTAAAAATACGTTTGTAACTTCGAAAACAGAGCAGATTCTTGTGTATCTACAATGTAAATTTCAGCGTCCTACGGCTCATACTTTTAGAGGTATAGGCGTTTAATGATTTAAAAACGCTTCAAAATTTACAAAGCTATAAAAATGTCCTCCTGAACCGGAAATTAAACGTTTTTTTCAATGGTATTGAGCATTTTCGTTTATTAGGCTTCAAAACTTGAAAATTTTTAAAAAATTCCTTACAAATAAGTTTGAAACTTCGAAAACAGAGCAGATTCTTGTGTATCGACAATGGAAGATTCAGCGTCCTACGGCTCATAGTTCCCGAGTTATAAGCGTTTAAAGATTTAAAAATGCTTCAAAAGTTACAAAGCTATAAAAAGGTCCTCCTGAACAGGAAATTTAAATTTTTTTTCAATGATATTGAGCATTTTCGTTTATTAAGCTTCAAAATTTGAAAATTATTAGAAAAATCCTTAAAACTACGTTTGAAACTTTGAAAACAGAGCAGACTCTTGTGTATCTACAATGCAAATTTCAGCGTTTTGCGGCTGATAGTTCCCGACTTAAAGGCGTTTGAAGATTCAAAAATGATTCAAAAGTTACAAAGCTATAAATAGTTTCTCCTGAACAGATAATTTAACGGCTTTTACAATGGTATTGAGCATTTTCGTTTATTAGGCTTCAAAAGTTGAAAATTACTAAAAAAATCCTTAAAAAATACGTTTGAAACTTCGAAAACAGAGCAGATTTTTGTGTATCTACCATGCAAATTTCAGCGTCCTACGGATCATTGTTTTTGAGATATAGACGTTTAAAGATTGAAAAATGCTTCAAAAGTTACAAAGCTATAAGTAGGTCCTCGTGAACAGGAAATTTAACGGCTTTTTCAATGGTATAGAGCATTTTCGTTTATTAGGTTTCAAAAGTTGAAAATTATTAAAAAATTCCTTAAAAATAAGTTTGGAACTTCGAAAACAGAGCAGATTCTTGTGTATCGACAATGCAAATTTCAGCGTCCTACGGCTCATAGTTCCCGAGTTAAAGGCGTTTAAAGATTTAAAAATGCTTCAAAAGTTACAAAGCTATAAAAAGATCCTTCTGAACAGGAAATTAAACGATTTTTTCAATGGTATTGAGCATTTTCGTTTATTAGGCTTCAAAACTAGAATTTTATTAAAAATTCCTTAAAAATACGTTTGAAACTTCGAAAACAGAGCAGATTCTTGTGTATCTACCATGCAAATTTCAGCGCCCTACGGGTCATTGTTTTCGAGATATAGACGTTTAAAGATTGAAAAATGCTTCAAAAGTTACAAAGCTATAAATAGGTCCTCCTGAACCGGAAATTTAACGGCTTTTACAATGGTATAGAGCAATTTCGTTATTAGGACCTAAAAGTTGAAAATTATTTAAAAAATCTTTAAAAATACGTTTGAAACTTCGAAAACAGAGCAGATTCTTGTGTATCGACAATGCAAATTTCAGCGTCCTACGGCTCATTGTTTTCGAGTTATCAGCGTTTAAAGATATAAAAATGCTTCAAAATTTACCAAGCTATAAAAATGTCTTTCTGAACAGGAAATTTAACGTTTTTTTAAATGGTATTGGGCATTTTCGTTTATTAGGCTTTAAATCTTGAAAATTATAAAAAAAATCCTAAATAATACGTTTAAAACTTCGAAAACAGAGCAGATTCTTGTGTATCTACAACGCAACTTTCAGCGCCCTATGGCTCATACTTTTCGAGGTATAGGCGTTTAAAGATTTAAAAATGCTTCAAAATTTTCAAAGCTATAAAAATGTCCTCCTGAACAGGAAATTTAACGTTTTTTTCAATGGTATTGAGCATTTTCGTTTATTAGGCTTCATAAGTTGAAAATTATTAAAAAATGCCTTAAAAATATGTTTGAAACTTCGAAAACAATGCTGATTCTTGTGTATCGACAATGCAAATTTCAGCGTCCTACGGCTCATAGTTTTCGAGTTATAAGCGTTTAGAGATTTAAAAATGCTTCAAAATTTACAAAGCTATCAAAATGTCCTCCTGAACAGGAAATTTAACGTTTTTTTCAATGGTATTGAGCATTTTCGTTTATTAGGCTTCAAAACTTCAAAATTATTAAAAAATTCCTTACAAGTAAGTTTTGAAACTTCGAAAACAGAGCAGATTTTTGTGTATCGACAATGGAAAATTCAGCGTCCTACGGCTCATAGTTCCCAAATTATAGGCGTTTAAAGATTTAAAAATGCTTCAAAAGTTACAAAGCTATAAAAAGGTCCTCCTGAACAGGAAATTTAAAGTTTTTTTCAATGATATTGAGCATTTTCGTTTATTAAGCTTCAAAACTTGAAAATTATAAAAAAATTCCTTAAAAATACGTTTGAAACTTCGAAAACAGAGCAGATTTTTGTGTATCTACAATGCAAATTTCAGCGTCCTACGTCTCATACTTTTGGAAGTATAGGCGTTTAAAGATTTAAAAATGCTTCAAAATTTACAAAGCTATAAAAATGTCCTCCTGAACAGGAAATTTAAGGTTTTTGTAAATGGTATTGAGCATTTTCGTTTATTAGGCTTTAAAACTTGAAAATTATCAATAAAAAAATCCTTATAAATACGTTTGAAACTTCGAAAACTGAGCAGATTATTGTGTATATACAATGCAAATTTCAGCGTCCTACGGCTCATAGTTCCCGAGTTAAAGGCGTTTAAAGATTTAAAAATGCTTCAAAAGTTACAAAGCTATAAAAAGGTCTTCCTGAACAGGAAATTTGACGTTTTTTTCAATGGTATTGAGCATTTTCGTTTATTAGGCTTCATAAGTTGAAAATATTAAAAAATGCCTTAAAAATATGTTTGAAACTTCAAAAACAATGCAGATTCTTGTGTATCGACAATGCAAATTTCAGCATCCTACGGCTCATAGTTTTCGAGTTATAAGCGTTTTAAGATTTAAAAATGCTTCAAAATTTTCAAAGCTATAAAAAGGTCCTCCTGAACAGGAAATTTAAAGTTTTTTTCAATGATATTGAGCATTTTCGTTTATTAAGCTTCAAAATTTGAAAATTATTAGAAAATTCCTTAAAACTACGTTTGAAACTTTGAAACCAGAGCAGACTCTTGTGTATCTACAATGCAAATTTCAGCGTTTTGCGGCTGGTAGTTCCCGACTTAAAGGCGTTTTAAGATTCAAAAATGCTTCAAAAGTCACAAAGCTATAAATAGGTTCTCCTGAACAGATAATTTAACGGCTTTTACAATGGTATTGAGCATTTTCGTTTATTAGGCTTCAAAAGTTGAAAATTATTAAAAAAATCCTTAAAAAAACGTTTGAAACTTCGAAAACAGAGCAGATTCTTATGTATCGACAATGCAAATTTCAGCGTCCTACGGCTCATACTTTTCGAGGTATAGGCGTTTAAAGATTTAAACATGCTTCAAAAGTTACAACGCTATAAAAAGGTCCTCCTGAACAGGAAATTTAAAGTTTTTTTCAATGATATTGAGCATTTTCGTTTATTAGGCTTCAAAACTTGAAAACTATTACAAAATTCCTTAAAACTACGTTTGAAACTTCGAAAACAGAGCAGATTCTTGTGTATCTACAATGCAAATTTCAGCGTCCTACGGCTCATAGTTCGCGAGTTAAAGGCGTTTAAATATTTAAAAATTCTTCAAAAATGACAAAGCTATAAATAAGTTCTCCAGAACAGGAAATTTAACGGCTCTTACAATGGTATTGAGCATTTTCGTTTATTAGGCTTCAAAAGTCGAAAATTATTAAAAAATCCTTAAAAATACGTTTGAAACTTCGAAAACAGAGCAAATTCTTGTGTATCGACAATGCAAATTTAAGCGTCCTAGGGCTCATAATTTTCGAGTTATAAGCGTTTAAAGATTTAAAAATGCTTCAAAATTTACAAAGCTATAAAAATGTCCTCCTGAACAGGAAATTTAACGTTTTTTCAAAGGTATTGAGCATTTTCGTTTATTAGGCTTTGAAACTTGAAAATTATAAAAAAATTCCTTAAAAATACGTTTGAAACTTCGAAAACAGAGCGGATTCTTGTGTATCTACAATGCAAATTTCAGCGTCCTACGGTTTATACTTTTCGAGGTATAGGCGTTTAAAGATTTAAAAATGCATAGAAGTTACAAAGCTATAAAAAGTTCCTCCTGAACAGGAAATTTAAAGTTTTTTTCAATGATATTGAGCATTTTCGTTTATTAAGCTTCAAAACTTAAAAACTATTACAAAATTCCTTAAAACTACGTTTGAAAGTTCGACAACAGAGCAGATTCTTGTGTATCTACAATGCAAATTTCAGCGTCCTACGGCTCATAGTTCCCGAGTTAAAGGCGATTAAAAATTTAAAAATGCTTCAAATGTTACAAAGCTATAAATAGGCTCTCCTGAACAGGAAATTTAACGGCTTTTACAATGATATTGAGCATTTTCGTTTATTAAGCATCAAAACTAGAAAATTATTAAAAAATTCCTTAAAAATAAGTTTGAAACTTCCAAAACAGAGCAGATTTTTGTGTATCGACAATGGAAAATTCAGGGTCCTATGGCTCATAGTTCCCGAGTTATTAGCGTTTAAAGATTTAAAAATGCTTCAAAAGTTACAAAGCTATAAAATGGTCCTCCTGAACAGGAAATTTAAAGTTTTTTTCAATGATATTGAGCATTTTTGTTTATTAGGCTTCAAAACTTGAAAGGTATTACAAAATTCTTTAAAACTATGTTTGAAACTTCGAAAACAGAGCAGATTCTTGTGTATCTACAATGCAAATTTCAGCGTCCTACGGCTCATAGTTCCCGAGTGAAAGGCGTTTAAAGATTTAAAAATTCTTCAAAAGTAACAAAGCTATAAATAGGTTCTCCTGAACAGGAAATTTAACGGCATTTACAATGGTATTGAGCATTTTCGTTTATTAGGCTTCAAAATTTGAAAATTATTAAAAATTTCCTTAAAAATACGTTTGAAACTTCGAAAACAGAGCAGATTCTTGTGTATCTACAATGCAAATTTCAGCGTCCTACGGCTCATAGTTCCCGAGTTAAAGGAGTTTAAATATTTAAAAATTCTTCAAAAGTGACAAAGCTAAAAATGGGTTCTCCAGAACAGGAAATTTAACGGCTCTTACAATGGTATTGAGCATTTTCGTTTATTAGGCTTCAAAAGTTGAAAATTATTAAAAAAATCCTTAAAAATACGTTTGAAACTTCGAAAACAGAGCAAATTCTTGTGTATCGACAATGGAAATTTAAGCGTCCTAGGGCTCAAAGTTTTCGAGTTTTAAGCGTTTAAAGATTTAAAAATGCTTCAAAATTTACAAAGCTATAAAAATGTTCTCCTGAACAGGAAATTTAACGTTTTTTTCAAAGGTATTGAGCATTTTCGTTTATTAGGCATTAAAACTTGAGAATTATAAAAAAATTTTTTAAAAATACGTTTGAAACTTCGAAAACAGAGCAGATTCTTGTGTATCTACGATGCAAATTTCAGCGTCCTACGGCTCATACTTTTAGAGGTATAGGCGTTTAATGATTTAAAAACGCTTCAAAATTTACAAAGCTATAAAAATGTCCTCCTGAACAGGAAATTAAACGTTTTTTTTCAATGGTATTGAGCATTTTCGTTTATTAGGCTTCAAAACTTAAAAATTATTAAAAAATTCCTTACAAATAAGTTTGAAACTTCGAAAACAGAGCAGATTTTTGTGTATCGACAATGGAAAATTCAGCGTCCTACGGCTCATAATTCCCGAGTTATAATCGTTTAAAGATTTAAAAATGCTTCAAAAGTTACAAAGCTATAAAAACGTCCTCCTGAACAGGAAATTTAAAGTTTTTTTCAATGATATTGAGCATTTTCGTTTATTAAGCTTCAAAATTTGAAAATTATTAGAAAATTCCTTAAAACTACGTTTGAAACTTTGAAAACAGAGCAGCCTCTTGTGTATCTACAATGCAAATTTCAGCGTTTTGCAGCTGATAGTTCCGGACTTAAAGGCGTTTAAATATTCAAAAATGCTTCAAAAGTTACAAAGCTATAAATAGGTTCTCCTGAACAGAAAATTTAACGGCTTTAACAATGGTATTGAGCAATATCGTTTATTAGGCTTCAAAAGTTGAAAATTACTAAAAAAATCCTTAAAAAATACGTTTGAAACTTCGAAAACAGAGCAGATTTTTGTGTATCTACCATGCAAATTTCAGCGTCCTACGGGTCATTGTTTTTGAGATATAGACGTTTAAAGATTGAAAAATGCTTTAAAAGTTACAAAGCTATAAATAAGTCCTCCTGAACATGAAATTTAACGGTTTTTACAATGGTATTGAGCATTTTCGTTTATTAGGCTTCAAAAGTTGAAAATTATTAAAAAAAAAATCCTTAAAACTACGTTTGAAACTTCGAAAACAGAGCAGATTCTAGTGAATCTACAATGCAAATTTCAGCGTCCTACGGCTCATAGTTCCCGAGTTATAGGCGTTTTAAGATTTAAAAACGCTTCAAAAGTTACAAAGCTATAAATAGGTTCTAGTGAACAGGAAATTTAACGGCTTTTACAATGGTATTGAGCTTTTTCGTTTATTAAGCTTCAAAAGTTAAAAATTATTAAAAAATTCGTTAAAAATACGTTTGAAACTTCTAAAACAGAGCAGATTCTTGTGTATCTACAATGCAAATTTCAGCGTCCTACGGCTCATATTTCCCGAGGTATAGGCGTTTAAAGATTTAAAAATGCTTCAAAAGTTGCAAAGCTATAAAAAGGTCCTCCTGAACAGGAAATGTAACGGTTTTTTCAATGGTATTGAGCATTTTCGTTTAGTAGGCTTCAAAAGTTGAAAATTATTAAAAAATTCCTTAATAAATATTTGAAACTTCGAAAACAGAGCAGATTCTTCTGTATCTACCACGCAAATTTCAGCGTCCTACGGGTCATTGTTTTCGAGATATAGACGTTTAAAGATTTAAAAATGCTTCAAAATTTACAAAGCTATAAAAATGTCTTCCTGAACAGGAAATTTAACGTTTTTTTCAATGGTATTGAGCATTTTCGTTTATTAGGCTTTGAAACTTGAAAATTATAAAAAAATTCCCTTAAAAATACGTTTGAAACTTCGAAAACAGAGCAGATTCTTGTGTATCTACAATGCAAATTTCAGCGTCCTACGGCTTATACTTTTCGAGGTATAGGCGTTTAAAGATTTAAAAATGCTTCAAAATTTACAAAGCTATAAAAATGTCCTCCTGAACAGAAAATTTAACGTTATTTTCAATGGTATTGAGTATTTTCGTTTATTAGGCTTCAAAACTTGAAAATTATTAAAAAATTCCTTAAAAATAAGTTTGAAACTTCGAAAACAGAGCAGATTTTTGTGTATCGACAATTCAAAATTCAGCGTCCTACGGCTCATAGTTCCCGAGTAGTAGGCGTTTAAAGATTTAAAAATGCTTCAAAAGTTACAAAGCTATAAATAGGTTCTCCAGAACAGGAAATTTAACGGCTCTTACAATGGTATTGACCATTTTCGTTTATTAGGCTTCAAAAGTTGAAAATTATTAAAAAAATCCTTAAAAATACGTTTGAAACTTCGAAAACAGAGCAAATTCTTGTGTATCGACAATGCAAATTTCAGCGTCCTACGTCTCATACTTTTGGAAGTATAGGCGTTTAAAGATTTAAAAATGCTTCAAAATTTACAAAGCTATAAAAATGTCCTCCTGAACTGGAAATTTAACGTTTTTTTCAAAGGTATTGAGCATTTTCGTTTATTAAGCATTAAAACTTGACAATTATAAAAAAATTTCTTAAAAATACGTTTGTAACTTCGAAAACAGAGCAGATTCTTGTGTATCTACAATGTAAATTTCAGCGTCCTACGGCTCATAGTTCCCGAGTTGTAGGCGTTTAAAGAAATAAAAATGCATCGAAGTTACAAAGCTATAAAAAGTTCCTCCTGAACAGGAAATTTAAAGTTTTTATCAATGATATTGAGCATTTTCGTTTATTAAGCTTAAAACTTAAAAACTATTACAAAATTCCTTAAAACTACGTTTGAAAGTTCGACAACAGAACAGATTCTTGTGTATCTACAATGCAAATTTCAGCGTCCTACGGCTCATAGTTCCCGAGTGAAAGGCGTTTAAAGATTTAAAAATGCTTCAAAAGTTACAAAGCTATAAATAGGTTCTCCTGAACAGGAAATTTAACCGCTTTTACAATGGTATTGATCATTTTCGTTTATTAGGCTTCAAAAGTTGAAAATTATTAAAAAAATCCTTAAAAATACGTTTGAAACTTCGAAAACAGAGCAGATTCTTGTGTATCCACAATGCAAATTTCAGCGTCCTACGGCTCATACTTTTAGAGGTATAGGCGTTTAATGATTTAAAAACGCTTCAAAATTTACAAAGCTATCAAAATGTCCTCCTGAACAGGAAATTTAACGTTTTTTTCAATGGTATTGAGCATTTTCGTTTATTAGGCTTCAAAACTTCAAAATTATTAAAAAAATTCCTTACAAGTAAGTTTTGAAACTTCGAACACAGAGCAGATTTTTGTGTATCGACAATGGAAAATTCAGCGTCCTACGGCTCATAGTTCCCAAATTATAGGCGTTTAAAGATTTAAAAATGCTTCAAAAGTTACAAAGCTATAAAAAGGTCCTCCTGAACAGGAAATTTCAAGTTTTTTTCAATGATATTGAGCATTTTCGTTTATTAAGCTTCAAAATTTGAAAATTATTAGAAAATTCCTTAAAACTACGTTTGAAACTTTGAAAACAGAGCAGACTCTTGTGTATCTACAATGCAAATTTCAGCGTTTTGCGGCTGATAGTTCCCGACTTAAAGGCGTTTAAAGATTCAAAAATGCTTCAAAAGTTACCAAGCTATAAATAGGTTCTCCTGAAAAGAAAATTTAACGGCTTTTACAATCGTATTGAGCATTTTCGTTTATTAGGCTTCAAAAGTTGAAAATTACTAAAAAAATCCTTAAAAAATACGTTTGAAACTTCGAAAACAGAGCAGATTCTAGTGAATCTACAATGCAAATTTCAGCGTCCTACGGCTCATTGTTCCCGAGTTATAGGCGTTTTAAGATTTAAAAACGCTTCAAAAGTTACAAAGCTATAAATAGGTTCTAGTGAACAGGAAATTTAACGGCTTTTACAATGGTATTGAGCTTTTTCGTTTATTAAGCTTCAAAAGTTAAAAATTATTAAAAAATTCCTTAAAAATACGTTTGAAACTTCTAAAACAGAGCAGATTCTTGTGTATCTACAATGCAAATTTCAGCGTCCTACGGCTCATATTTCCCGAGGTATAGGCGTTTAAAGATTTAAAAATGCTTCAAAAGTTGCAAAGCTATAAAAAGGTCCTCGTGAACAGGAAATGTAACGGTTTTTTCAATGGTATTGAGCATTTTCGTTTAGTAGGCTTCAAAAGTTGAAAATTATTAAAAAATTCCTTAATAAATATTTGAAACTTCGAAAACAGAGCAGATTCTTCTGTATCTACCACGCAAATTTCAGCGTCCTACGGGTCATTGTTTTCGAGATATAGACGTTTAAAGATTTAAAAATGCTTCAAAATTTACAAAGCTATAAAAATGTCTTCCTGAACAGGAAATTTAACGTTTTTTTCAATGGTATTGAGCATTTTCGTTTATTAGGCTTTGAAACTTGAAAATTATAAAAAAATTCCCTTAAAAATACGTTTGAAACTTCGAAAACAGAGCAGATTCTTGTGTATCTACAATGCAAATTTCAGCGTCCTACGGCTTATACTTTTCGAGGTATAGGCGTTTAAAGATTTAAAAATGCTTCAAAATTTACAAAGCTATAAAAATGTCCTCCTGAACAGAAAATTTAACGTTATTTTCAATGGTATTGAGTATTTTCGTTTATTAGGCTTCAAAACTTGAAAATTATTAAAAAATTCCTTAAAAATAAGTTTGAAACTTCGAAAACAGAGCAGATTTTTGTGTATCGACAATTCAAAATTCAGCGTCCTACGGCTCATAGTTCCCGAGTTGTAGGCGTTTAAAGATATAAAAATGCATCGAAGTTACAAAGCTATAAAAAGTTCCTCCTGAACAGGAAATTTAAAGTTTTTATCAATGATATTGAGCATTTTCGTTTATTAAGCTTAAAACTTAAAAACTATTACAAAATTCCTTAAAACTACGTTTGAAAGTTCGACAACAGAACAGATTCTTGTGTATCTACAATGCAAATTTCAGCGTCCTACGGCTCATAGTTCCCGAGTGAAAGGCGTTTAAAGATTTAAAAATGCTTCAAAAGTTACAAAGCTATAAATAGGTTCTCCTGAACAGGAAATTTAACCGGTTTTACAATGGTATTGATCATTTTCGTTTATTAGGCTTCAAAAGTTGAAAATTATTAAAAAAATCCTTAAAAATACGTTTGAAACTTCGAAAACAGAGCAGATTCTTGTGTATCGACAATGCAAATTTTAGCGTCCTACGGCTCATACGTTTCGAGGTATAGGCGTTTAAAGATTTAAAAATGCTTCAAAAGTTACAACGCTATAAAAAGGTTCTCCTGAACAAGAAATTTAAAGTTTTTTTCAATGATATTGAGCATTTTCGTTTATTAGGCTTCAAAACTTGAAAACTATTACAAAATTCCTTAAAACTACGTTTGAAACTTCGAAAACAGAGCAGATTCTTGTGTATCTACAATGCAAATTTCAGCGTCCAACGGCTCATAGTTCCTGAGTTAAAGGCGTTTAAATATTTAACAATTCTTTAAAAGTGACAAAGCTATAAATAGGTTCTCCAGAACAGGAAATTTAACGGCTCTTACAATGGTATTGACCATTTTCGTTTATTAGGCTTCAAAAGTTGAAAATTATTAAAAAAATCCTTAAAAATACGTTTGAAACTTCGAAAACAGAGCAAATTCTTGTGTATCGACAATGCAAATTTAAGCGTCCTAGGGCTCATAGTTTTCGAGTTATAAGCGTTTAAAGATTTAAAAATGCTTCAAAATTTACAAAGCTATAAAAATGTCGTCCCGAACAGGAAATTTAACGTTTTTTTCAAAGGTATTGAGCATTTTCGTTTATTAGGCATTAAAACTTGAAAATTATAAAAAAATTTCTTAAAAATACGTTTGAAACTTCGAAAACAGAGCAGATTCTTGTGTATCCACAATGCAAATTTTAGCGTCCTACGGCTCATACTTTTAGAGGTATAGGCGTTTAATGATTTAAAAACGCTTCAAAATTTACAAAGCTATCAAAATGTCCTCCTGAACAGGAAATTTAACGTTTTTTTCAATGGTATTGAGCATTTTCGTTTATTAGGCTTCAAAACTTCAAAATTATTAAAAAAATTCCTTACAAGTAAGTTTTGAAACTTCGAAAACAGAGCAGATTTTTGTGTATCGACAATGGAAAATTCAGCGTCCTACGGCTCATAGTTCCCAAATTATAGGCGTTTAAAGATTTAAAAATGCTTCAAAAGTTACAAAGCTATAAAAAGGTCCTCCTGAACAGGAAATTTAAAGTTTTTTTCAATGATATTGAGCATTTTCGTTTATTAAGCTTCAAAATTTGAAAATTATTAGAAAATTCCTTAAAACTACGTTTGAAACTTTGAAAACAGAGCAGACTCTTGTGTATCTACAATGCAAATTTCAGCGTTTTGCGGCTGATAGTTCCCGACTTAAAGGCGTTTAAAGATTCAAAAATGCTTCAAAAGTTACCAAGCTATAAATAGGTTCTCCTGAAAAGAAAATTTAACGGCTTTTACAATCGTATTGAGCATTTTCGTTTATTAGGCTTCAAAAGTTGAAAATTACTAAAAAAATCCTTAAAAAATACGTTTGAAACTTCGAAAACAGAGCAGATTTTTGTGTATCTACCATGCAAATTTCAGCGTCCTACGGGTCATTGTTTTTGAGATATAGACGTTTAAAGATTCAAAAATGCTTCAAAAGTTACAAAGCTATAAGTAGGTCCTCGTGAACAGGAAATTTAACGGCTTTACAATGGTATAGAGCATTTTCGTTTATTAGGTTTCAAAAGTTGAAAATTATTAAAAAAATACTTAAAACTACGTTTGAAACTTCGAAAACAGAGCAGATTCTTGTTAATTGACAATGCAAATTTCAGCGTCCTACGGCTGATTGTTTTCGAGTTATAAGCGTTTAAAGATTTAAAAATGCTTAAAAATTTCCAAAGCTATAAAAATGTCCTCCTGAACAGGAAATTTAACGTTTTTTTCAATGGTATTGGGCATTTTCGTTTATTAGGTTTTAAAACTTGAAAATTATAAAAAAATTCCTTAAAAATACGTTTGAAACTACGAAAACAGAGCAGATTCTTGTGTATCTACAATGCAAATTTCAGCGTCCTAGGGCTTATACTTTTCGTGGTATAGGCGTTTAAAGATTTAAAAATGCTTCAAAATTTAAAAAGCTATAAAAATGTCCTTCTGAACAGGAAATTTAACGTTACTTTCAATGGTATTGAGCATTTTCGTTTATTAGGCTTCAAAACTTGAAAATTATTAAAAAATTCCTTAAATATACGTTTGAAACTTCGAAAACAGAGCAGATTCTTTTGTATCTACAATGCAAATTTCAGCGTCCTACGGCTCATAGTTCCCGAGTGAAAGTCGTTTAAAGATTTAAAAATGCTTCAAAAGTTACAAAACTATAAATAGGTTCTCCTGAACAGGAAATTTAACGGCTTTTACAATGGTATTGAGTATTTTCGTTTATTAGGCTTCAAAATTTGAAAATTAATAAAAAATTCCTTACAAATACGTTTGAAACTTCGAAAACAGAGCAGATTCTTGTCTATCTACAATGCAAATTTCAGCGTCCTACGGCTCATATTTCCCGAGTTATAGGCGTTTAAAGATTTAAAAATGCTTCAAAAGTTGCAAATCTATAAAAAGATCCTCCTGAACAGGAAATTTAACGGTTTTTTCAATGGTATTGAGCATTTTCGTTTAGTAGGCTTCAAAAGTTGAAAATTATTAAAAAATTCCTTAATAAATGTTTGAAACTTCGAAAACAGCAGATTCTTCTGTATCTACAATGCAAATTTCAGCGTCCTACGGCTTATACTTTTCGAGGTATAGGTGTTTAAAGATTTAAAAATGCTTCAAAATTTACAAAGCTATAAAAATGTCCTCCTGAACAGGAAACTTAATGTTTTTTTCAATGGTATTGAGCATTTTCGTTTAGTAGGCTTCAAAAGTTGAAAATTATTAAAAAATTCTTGTAAAAATTTTTGAAACTTCGAAAACAGAGCAGATTCTTCTGTATCCACCATGCAAATTTCAGCGTCCTACGGCTCATAATTTTTGAGTTATAGGCGTTTAAAGATTTAAAAATGCTTCAAAAGTTACAAAGCTATAAAAATTCCTCCTGAACAAAGAATTTAACGATTTTTTCAATAATATTGAGCATTTTCGTTTATTAGGCTTCAAAAGTTCAAAATTATTAAAAAATTCCTTAAATATACGTTTAAAACTTCGCAAACAGAGCAGATTCTTGTGCAAATTGCAAAAACTATGCAAATTTCAGCGTCCTGCGACTCATAGTTCCCGAGTTATAGGCGTTTAAAGATTTAAAAATGCTTCAAAAGTTACAAAGCTATAAATGGTCCTCCTGAACAGGAGAATTAACGGTTTTTTCAATGGTATTGAGCATTTTCGTTTATTAGGCTTCCTAAGTTGAAAATTATTAAAAAATTCCTTAAATATACGTTTAAAACTTCGAAAACAGAGCAGATTTATGTGTATCTACAACGCAACTTTCAGCGCCCTATGGCTCATACTTTTCGAGGTATCGGCGTTTAAAGATTTAAAAATGCTTCAAAATTTTCAAAGCTATAAAAATGTCCTCCTGAACAGGAAATTTAACGTTTTTTTCAATGGTATTGAGCATTTTGGTTTATTAGGCTTCATAAGTTGAAAATTATTAAAAAATGCGTTAAAAATATGTTTAAAACTTCGAAAACAATGCAGATTCTTGTGTATCGACAATGCAAATTTCAGCGTCCTACGGCTCATAGTTTTCGAGTTATAAGCGTTTAAAGATTTAAAAATTCTTCAAAATTTACAAAGCTATAAAAATGTTCTCCTGAACAGGAAATTTAACGTTTTTTTCAATGGTATTGAGCATTTTCGTTTATTAGGCTTTAAAACTTAAAAATTATAAAAAAATTCCTTAAAAATACGTTTGAAACTTCGAAAACAGAGCAGATTTTTGTGTATCTACAATGCAAATTTCAGCGTCCTACGGCTCATACTTTTGGAAGTATAGACGTTTAAAGATTTATAAATGCTTCAAAATTTACAAAGCTATAAAAATGTCCTCCTGAACAGGAAATTAAAGTTTTTGTAAATGGTATTGAGCATTTTCGTTTATTAGGCTTTAAAACTTGAAAATTATCAAAAAAAAAATCCTTATAAATACGTTTGAAACTTCGAAAACTGAGCAGATTATTGTGTATCTACAATGCAAATTTCAGCGTCCTACGGCTCATAGTTCCCGAGTTAAAGGCGTTTGAAGATTTAAAAATGCTTCAAAAGTTACAAAGCTATAAAAAGGTCCTTCTGAACAGGAAATTAAACGATTTTTTCAATGTTATTGAGCATTTTCCTTTATTAGGCTTCAAAACTAGAAAATTATTAAAAATTCCTAAAAGAAACGTTTGAAACTTCGAAAACAGAGCAGATTCTTGTGTATCTACCATGCAAATTTCAGCGTCCTACGGGTCATTGTTTTCGAGTTATAGCCGTTTAAAAATTTAAAAATGCTTCAAAACTTACAAAGCTATAAATAGGTCCTCCTGAACAGGAAATTTAACGGATTTTACAATGGTATAGAGCATTTTCGTTTATTAGGTTTCAAAAGTTGAAAATTATTAAAAAAATCCTTGAAAATACGTTTGAAACTTCCAAAACAGAGCAGATTCTTATGTATCGACAATGCAAATTTAAGCGTCCTACGGCTCATAGTTTTCAAATTATAATCGTTTAAAGATTTAAAAATGCTTCAAAATTTACAAAGCAATAAAAAGGTCCTCCTGAACAGGAAATTTAACGTTTTTTTCAATGGTATTGAGCACTTTCGTTTATTAGGCTTTAAAACTTGAAAATTATAAAAAAATTTCTTAAAAATACGTTTGAAACTTCGAAAACAGAGCAGATTCTTGTGTATCTACATTGCAAATTTCAGCGTCCTACGGCTCATACTTTGGAGGTATAGGCGTTTACAGATTTAAAAATGCTTCAAAATTTACAAAGCTATAAAAATGTCCTCCTGAACAGGAAATTAAAAGTTTTTTTCAATGGTATTGAGCATTTTCGTTTATTAGGTTTCAAAACTTGAAAATTATTAAAAAATTCCTTACAAAAAGTTTGAAACGTCGAAAACAGAGCAGATTTTTGCGTATCGACAATGGAAAATTCAGCGTCCTACGGCTCATAGTTCCCGAGTTATAGGCGTTTAAAGATTTAAAAATGCTTCAAAAGTTACAAAGCTATAAAAAGGTCCTCTTGAACAGGAAATTTAAAGTTTTTTTCAATGATATTGAGCATTTTCGTTTAATAGGCTTCAAAAGTTGAAAATTATTAAAAAATTCCTTAAAACTACGTTTGAAACTTCGAAAACCGAGCAGATTCTTGTGTATCTACAGTGCAAATTTTAGCGTCCTACGGCTCATATTTTCGAGGTTTAGGCGTTGAAAGATTTAAAAATGCTTCATAATTTACAAAGCTATAAAAATGTCCTCCTTAACAGGAAATTTCACGTTTTTTTTCAAAGGTATTGAGCATTTTCGTTTATTAAGCTTTAAAACTTGAAAATTATAAAAAAAAATCCATAAAAATACGTTTGAAACTTCGAAAACAGGGCAGATTCTTGTGTATCTACAATGCAAATTTCAGCGTCCTACGGCTCATACTTTTCGAGGTATAGGCGTTTAAAGATTTAAAAATGCTTCAAAATTAACAAAGCTATAAAAATGTCTTCCTGAACAGGAAATTTAACGTTTTTTTCAATGGTATTGGGCATTTTCGTTTATTAGGCTTTAAAACTTGAAAATTATAAAAAAATTCCTTAAAAAATACGTTTGAAACTTCGAAAACAGAGCAGATACTTGTGTATCTACAATGCAAATTTCAGCGTCCTACGGCTTATACTTTTCGAGGTATAGGCGTTTAAAGTTTTAAAAATTCTTTAAAAGTTACAAAGCTATAAAAAGGTCCTCCTGAACAGGAAATTTAAAGTTTTTTTTAATGATATTGAGCATTTTCGTTTATTAGGCTTCAAAACTTGAAAACTATTACAAAATTCCTTAAAACTACGTTTGAAACTTCGAAAACAGAGCAGATTCTTGGGTATCTACAATGCAAATTTCAGCGTCCTACGGCTCATAGTTCCCGAGTTAAAGGCGATTAAAGATTAAAAAATGCTTCAAAAGTTACGAAGCTATAAATAGGTTCTGAACAGGAAATTTAACTGGTAACATTAGGAAATTGAAAATTAACGTTTGAAACTTCGAAAACAGAGCAGATTTGTGTATCACAATGCAAATTTCAGCGTCCTACGGCTTGAGCGTTTTTCGTTTATTCCTCCTGAACAGGCATTTTCGTTTATTAAAGTTTACAAAATTCCTTAAAACTACGTTTGAAACTTCGAAAACAGAGCAGATTCTTGGGTATCTACAATGCAAATTTCAGCGTCCTACGGCTCATAGTTCCTTAAAGGCGATTAAAGATTAAAAAATGCTTCAAAAGTTACGAAGCTATAAATAGGTTCTGAACAGGAAATTTAACGGCTTTTACAATGGTATTGAGCTTTTTCGTTTATTAGGCTTCAAAAGTTGAAAATTATTGAAAAATTCCTTAAAAATTAGTTTGAAACTTCGAAAACAGAGCAGATTCTTGTGTATCGACAATGCAAATTTCAGCGTCCTACGGCTCATAGTTTTCGAGTTATAAGCGTTTAAAGATTTAAAAATGCTTCAAAATTTACAAAGCTATAAAAAGGTCCTCCTGAACAGGAAATTTAACGTTATTTTCAATGGTATTGAGCATTTTCGTTTATTAGGCATTAAAACTTGAAAATTATAAAAAAAATCCTTAAAAATCAGTTTTAAACTTTGAAAACAGAGCAGATTTATGTGTATCTACAATGCAAATTTCAGCGTCCTACGGCTCATGAGTTTCGAGGTATAGGCGTTTAAAGATTTAAAAATGCTTCAAAATTTACAAAGCTATAAAAAGGTCTTCCTGAACAGGAAATTTAAAGTTCTTTTCAATGATATTGAGCATTTTCGTTTATTAGGCTTCAAAACTTGAAAACTATTACAAAATTACTTAAAACTACGTTTGAAACTTCGAAAACAGAGCAGATTCCTGTGTATCTACTATGCAAATTTCAGTGTCCTACGGCTCATATTTCCCGAGTTAAAGGCGTTTAAAGATTTAAAAATGCTTCAAAAAATACAAAGCTATAAATAGGTCCTCCTGAACAGGAAATTTAACGGCTTTTACAATGGTATTGAGCATTTTCTTTTTTTACGCTTCAAAAATTGAAAATTATTACAAAATTCCTTAAAAATACGTTTGAAACTTCGAAAACAGAGCGGATTCTTGCGTATCTACAATGCAAATTTTATCGTCCTACGGCTCATAGTTCCCAAATTAAAGGCATTTAAAGATTTAAAAATACATCAAAAGTTACAAAGCTATAAAAAGGTCCTCCTGAACAGGAAATTTAACGGTTTTTTCAATGGTATTGAGCATTTTCGTTTATTAGGCTTCAAAAGTTCAAAATTATAAAAAAATTCCCTAAAACTACGTTTGAAACTTCGAAAACAGAGCAGATTCTTGTGTATCTACAATGCAAATTTCAGCGTTCTACGGCTCATACTTTTCGAGGTATAGGCGTTTAAAGATTTAAAAATGCTTCAAAATTTACGAAGTTATAAAAATGTCCTCCTGAACAGGAAATTTAAGGTTTTTTGCAATGGTATTGAGCATTATCGTTTATTAGGCTTAAAAACTTGAAAATTATTAAAAAATTCCTTAAAAATAAGTTTGAAACTTCGAAATCAGAGCAAATTTTTGTGTATCGACAATGCAAAATTTAGCGTCCTACGGCTCATAGTTCCCGAGTTATAGGCGTTTAATGATTTAAAAGTGCATCAAATGTTACAAAGCTATAAAAAGGTCCTCCTGAACAGGAAACTTAAAGTTTTTTTCAATGATATTGAGCATTTTCGTTTATTAGGCTTCAAAACTTGAAAACTATTACAAAATTCATTAAAACTACGTTTGAAACTTCGAAAATAGAGCAGAATCTTGTGTATCTACAATGCAAATTTCAGCGTCGTACGGCTAATATTTCCCGAGTTAAAGGCGTTTAAAGATTTAAAAAAGCTTCAAAAGTTACAAAGCTATAAATAGGTCCTCCTGAACAGGAAATTTAACGGCTTTTACAATGGTATTGAGCATTTTCTTTTTTTACGCTTCAAAAATTGAAAATTATTAAAAAATTCCTTAAAAATACGTTTGAAACTTCGAAAAGAGTGCAGATTCTTGTGTATCGACATTGCAAATTTCATCGTTCTACGGCTCATATTTTTCGAGTTATAGGCGTTTAAAGATTAAAAAATGCTTCAAAAGTTACAAAGCTATAAAAAGGTCATCCTGAACAGGAAATTTTAAGTTTTTTTTCAATGATATTGAGCATTTTCATTTATTAGGCTTCAAGACTTGAAAATTATTAAAAAGGCTTAAAAAATACGTTTGAAACTTCGAAAACAGAGCAGATTCTTGTTTATCTACCATGCAAATTTCAGCGTCCTACAGCTCATAGTTTTCGAGTTATAGACATTTAAAGATTTAATAATGCTTCAAAAGATACAAAGCTATAAATAGGTCTCCTGAACATGAAATTAAATGGTTTTTACAATGGTATAGAGCATTTTCGTTTATTAGGCTTCAAAAATTAAAAATTGTTAAAAAATTCCAAAAAAATACGTTTGAAACTTCGAAAACAGAGCAGATTTTTGTGTATCTACAATGCAAATTTCAGCGTCCTACGTCTCATAGTTTTCGAGTTATAGGTGTTTAAAGATTTAAAAATGCTTCAAAAGTTACAAAGCTATAAATAGGTCCTCCTGAATAGGAAATTTAACGGCTTTTACAATGGTATAGAGCATTTTCGTTTATTAAGCTTCAAAAGTTGAAAATATTAAAAAATTCCTTAAAAATACGTTTGAAACTTCGAAAACAGAGCAGATTCTTGTGTATCGACATTGCAAATTTCAGCGTCCTACTGCTCATAGTTCCCGAGTTATAGGCGTTTAAAGATTTAAAAATGCTTCAAAAGTTACAAAGCTATAAAAATGTCCTCCTGAACAGGAAAATAAACGTTTTTTTCAATGGTATTGGGCATTTTCGTTTATTAGGCTTTAAAACTTGAAATTTATAAAATAATTCCTTAAAAATACGTTTGAAACTTCAAAAACAGAGCAGATTCTTGTGCATCTACAATGCAAATTTCAGGATCTAACGGCTCATAGTTCCCAAGTTAAAGGCGTCTAAGGATTTAAAAATGTTTCAAAAGTTACAAAGCTATAAATAGTTCCTCCTGAATAGGAAATTTAACGGCTTTAACAATGGTATTAAGCATTTTGGTTTTTAGGCTTCAAAAGTTAAAAATTATTAAAAAATTCCATAAAAACTCGTTTGGAACTTCGAAAAAAGACCAGATTCTTGTGTATCGACAATGCAAATTTCAGCGTCCTACGGCTCATACTTTTTGAGGTATAGGCGTTTAAAGATTTAAAAATGCTTCAAAATTTACGAAGCTATAAAAATGTCCTTTTGAACAGGAAATTTAAGGTTTTTTGCAATGGTATTGAGCATTTTCGTTTATTAGGCTTAAAAACTTGAAAATTATTAAAAAATTCCTTAAAAATAAGTTAATAACTTCGAAATCAGAGCAAATTTTTGTGTATCGACAATGCAAATTTTTGCGTCCTACGGCTCATAGTTCCCGAGTTATAGGCGTTTAAAGATTTAAAAATGCATCAAATGTTACAAAGCTATAAAAAGGTCCTCCTGAACAGGAAATTTAAAGTTTTTTTCAATGATATTGAGCATTTTCGTTTATTAGGCTTCAAAACTTGAAAACTATTACAAAATTCCTTAAAACTACGTTTGAAACTTCGAAAATAGAGCAGAATCTTGTGTATCTACAATGCAAATTTCAGCGTCGTACGGCTTATATTTCCCGAGTTAAAGGCGTTTAAAGATTTAAAAATGCTTCAAAAGTTACAAAGCTCTAAATAGGTCCTCCTGAACAAGAAATTTAACGGCTTTTACAATGGTATTGAGCATTTTCTTTTTTTACGCTTCAAAAATTGAAAATTATTAAAAAATTCCTTAAAAATACGTTTGAAACTTCGAAAAGAGAGCAGATTCTTGTGTATCGACATTGCAAATTTCAGCGTCCTACGGCTCATATTTTTCGAGTTATAGGCGTTTAAAGATTTAAAAATGCTTCAAAAGTTACAAAGTTATAAAAAGGTTATCCTGAACAGGAAATTTTAAGTTTTTTTTCAATGATATTGAGCATTTTCATTTATTAGGCTTCAAAACTTGAAAATTATTAAAAAGGCTTAAAAAATACGTTTGAAACTTCGAAAACAGAGCAGATTCTTGTTTATCTACCATGCAAATTTCAGTGTCCTACAGCTCATAGTTTTCGAGTTATAGACATTTAAAGATTTAATAATGCTTCAAAAGATACAAAGCTATAAATAGGTCCTCCTGAACATGAAATTAAACGGTTTTTACAATGGTATAGAGAATTTTCGTGTATTAGGCTTCAAAAATTAAAAATTGTTAAAAAATTCCAAAAAAATACGTTTGAAACTTCGAAAACAGAGCAGATTTTTGTGTATATACAATGCAAATTTCAGCGTCCTACGTCTCATAGTTTTCGAGTTATAGGTGTTTAAAGATTTAAAAATGCTTCAAAAGTTACAAAGCTATAAATAGTTCCTCCTCAATAGGAAATTTAACGGCTTTTACAATGGTATAGAGCATTTTCGTTTATTAGGCTTCAAAAGTTGAAAATATTCAAAAATTCCTTAAAAATACGTTTGAAACTTCGAAAGCAGCAGATTCTTGTGTATCGACATTGCAAATTTCAGCGTCCTACTGCTCATAGTTCCCGAGTTATGGGCGTTTAAAGATTTAAAAATGCTTCAAAAATTACAAAGCTATAAAAATGTCCTCCTGAACAGGAAATTAAAGGTTTTTTTCAATGGTATTGGGCATTTTCGTTTATTAGGCTTTAAAACTTGAAATTTATAAAATAATTCCTTAAAAATACGTTTGAAACTTCGAAAACAGAGCAGATTCTTTTGTATCTACAATGCAAATTTCAGCGTCCCACGGCCCATAGTTTTCGAGTTATAAGCGTTTAAAGATTTAAAAATGCTTCAAAATTTACAAAGCTATAAAAATGTCCACCTGAACAAGAAATTTAACGTTTTTTTCAATGGTATTGGGCATTTTCGTTTATTAGGCTTCATAAGTTGAAAATTATTAAAAAATTCCTTAAAAATACGTTTGAAACTTCGAAAACAGAACAGATTCTTGTGTATCTACCATGCAAATTTCAGCGTCCTACGGGTCATTGTTTTAGAGATATAGACGTTTAAAAATTTAAAAATACTTCAAAAGTTACAAAGCTATAAAGATGTCGCCCTGAACAGGAAATTAACGGTTCTTTCAATGGTATATAACATTTTCGATTATTAGGCTTCATAAGCTGAAAATATTAAAAAATTCTTTAAAAATAAGTTTGAAACTTCGAAAACAGAGCAGATTTTTGTGTATCGACAATGCAAAATTCAGCATCCTACAGCTCATAGTTTCCGAGTTATAGGCGTTTAAAAATTTAAAAATGCTTTAAAAGTTACAAAGCTATCAAAAGGTCCTCCTGAACAGGGAATTTAAATTTTTTTTCAATAATATTGAGCATTTTTGTTTATTAGGCTTCAAATCTTGAAAACTATTACAAATTTCCTTAAAACTACGTTTGAAACTTCGAAAACAGAGCAGATTCTTGAGTATCTACAATGCAAACTTCAGCGTCCTACGGCTCATAGTTCCCGAGTTAAAGGCGTTTAAATATTTAAAAATGCTTCAAAATTTACAAAGCTATAAAAAGGTCCTCCTGAAGAGGAAATTTAACGTTTTTTCAATGGTATTGAGCATTTTCGTTTATTAGGCTTTAAAACTTGAAAATTATAAAAAAATTCCTTAAAAATACGTTTGAAACTTCGAAAACAGAGCAGATTATTGTGTATCTTCAATGCAATTTTCAGCGTCCTACGGCTCATACTTGTCGAGGTATAGGCGCTTAAAAATTTAAAAATGCTTCAAAATTTACAAAGCTAAAAAAAATGCCTCCTGAACAGGAAATTTAACGTTTTTTTTCAATGGTATTGAGCATTTTCGTTTCTTAGGCTTCAAAACTTGAAAATTATTAAAAAATTCCTTAAAAATATATTTGAAACTTCGAAAACAGAGCAGATTCTTGTGTATCGACAATGCAAATTTCAGCGTCCTACGGCTGATACTTTTCGAGGTATAGGCGTTTAAAGATTAAAAAATGCTTCAAAAGTTACAAAGCTATAAAAAGGTCCTCCTGAATAGGAAATTTGAAGTTTTTTTAAATGAAATTGAGCATTTTCGTTTATTAGGCTTCAAAACTTGAAAACTATTACAAAATTCCTTAAAACTAAGTTTGAAACTTCGAAAACAGAGCAGATTTTTGTGTATCTACAATGCAAATTCCAGCGTCCTACGGCTCATCGTTCCCGAGTTAAAGGCGTTTAAAGAATTAACAAATGCTTCAAAAGTTACGAAGCTATAAATAGGTTCTCCAGAACAGGAAATGTAACGGCTTTTACAATGGTATTGAGCATTTTCGTTTATTAGGCTTCAAAAGTTGAAAATTATTACAAAATTCCTTAAAAATAAGTTTGAAACTTCGAAAACAGAGCAGATTCTTGTGTATCGACAATGCAAATTTCAGCGTCCTACGGCTCATTGTTCCCGAGTTTTAGGCGTTTAAAGATTAAAAAATGCTTCAAAAGTTACAAAGCTATAAAAAGGTCCTCCTGAACAGGAAATTTAACGTTTTTTCAATGGTATTGAGCATTTTCGTTTATTAGGCTTCAAAAGTTGAAAATTATTAAAAATATCCTTAAAAATACGTTTGAAACTTCGAAAACAGAGCAGATTGTTGTGTATCTTCCATGCAAATTTCAGCGTCCTATACCTATTAGATCCCGAGTCACACGCGTTTAAAGATTTAAACCCGTTTCCAAAGTAAGAAAATCTTTCCCAACAGGAAATTTGACGGCGATTACAATGGCATTGAGCATTTTCCTCTATTAGGCTTTAAAATTTGAAAATTAATGAAAAATTCCTTAAAAATACGTTTGAAACTTCGAAAACAGAGCAGATTGTTGTGTATCTTCCGTGCAATTTTTAGCGTGCTAGGGCTCTTAGTTGCCGAGTTACACGCGTTTAAAGACTTAAACCCGTTTCCAAAGTAAGAAATTCCTTCCCAACAGGGAATTTGACGGCGATTACAATAGTATTGAGCATTTTCCTCTATAACGCTTTAAAATTTGAAAATTAATGAAAAATTCCTTAAAAATACGTTTGAAACTTCGAAAACAGAGCAGATTGTTGTGTATCTTCCATGGAAATTTCCGCGCGCTAGGGGTATTAATCCCGAGTTACACGCGTCTAAAGATTTAAACCCGTTTCTACAGTAAGAAAGTCCTTCCCAACAGGAAATTTGACGGTGAATAAAATGGTATTGAGCAATTTCCTCTATTAGGCTTTAAACTTTGAAAATTATTGAAAAATTCCTTTAAAATACGTTTGAAACTTCGAAAACAGAGCAGATTGTTGTGTATCTTCCATGGAAATTTCAGCGCCCTAGGGGTATTAGATCCCGAGTTACACGCGTCTAAAGATTTAAACCCGTTTCTAAAGTAAGAAAATCCTTCCCAACAGGAAATTTGAAGGCGATTACAATGGTATTGAGCATTTTCCTCTATTAGGTTTTAAAATTTGAAAATTAATGAAAAATTGCTTAAAAATACGTTTGAAACTTCGAAAACAGAGCAGATTGTTGTGTATCTTCCATGGAAATTTCAGCGTCTTAGGGCAATTAGATCCCGAGTTACACGCGTTTAAAGATTTAAACCCGTTTCTAAAGTAAGAAAATCCTTCCCAACAGGAAATTTGACGGCGATTACAATGGCATTGAGCATTTTCCTTTATTGGGCTTGAAAATTTGAAAATTAATGATAAATTCCTTAAAAATTACGTTTGAAACTTCTAAAACAGAGCAGATTGTTGTGTATCTTCCATGGAAATTTCAGAGTTATAGGGCTGTTAGTTCCCGAGTTACACGCGTTTAAAGATTTAAACCCGTTTCCAAAGTAAGAAAATCCTTCCCAACAGGGAATTTGACGGCGATTACAATGGTATTGAGCATTTTCCTCTATTAGGCTTTAAAATTTGAAAATTATTGAAAAATTCCTTAAAAATACGTTTGAAACTTCTAAAACAGAGCAGATTGTTGTGTATCTTCCATGGAAATTTCAGCGTTATAGGGCTCTTAGTTCCCGAGTTACACGCGTTTAAGGATTTAAACCCGTTTCCAAAGTAAGAAAATCCTTCCCAACAGGGAATTTGACGGCGATTACAATGGTATTGAGCATTTTCCTCTATTAGGCTTTAAAATTGGAAAATTATTGAAAAATTCCTTTAAAATACGTTTGAAACTTCGAAAACAGAGCAGATTGTTGTGTATCTTCCATGCAAATTTCAGCGTGCTAGGGCTCTTAGTTCCCGAGTTACACGCGTTTTAAGATTTAAACCCGTTTCCAAAGTAAGAAAATCCTTCCCAACAGGGAATTTGACGGCGATTACAATGGTATTGAGCATTTTCCTCTATTAGGCTTTAAAATTTGAAAATTATTGAAAAATTCCTTAAAATACGTTTGAAACTTCGAAAACAGAGCAGATTGTTGTGTATCTTCCATGCAAATTTCAGCGTCCTAGAGCTATTAGATCCCGAGTTCCACGCGTTTTAAAGATTTAAACCCGTTTCCAAAGTAAGAAAATCCTTCCCAACAGGAAATTTGACGGCGATTACAATGGCATTGAGCATTTTCCTCTATTAGACTTTAAAATTTGAAAATTAATGAAAAATTCCTTAAAAATACGTTTGAAACTTCGAAAACAGAGCAGATTGTTGTGTATCTTCCATGAAAATTTCAGCGTCTTTGAGCTATTAGATCCCGAGTTACACGCGTTTTAAGATTTAAACCCGTTTCCAAAGTAAGAAAATCCTTCCCAACAGGAAATTTGACGGCGATTACAATGGTATTGAGCATTTTCCTCTATTAGGCTTTAAAATTTGAAAATTAATGAAAAATTCCTTAAAAATACGTTTGAAACTTCGAAAACACAGCAGATTGTTGTGTATCTTCCATGAAAATTTCAGCGTCTTTGTGCTATTAGATCCCGGGTCACACGCGTTTAAAGATTTAATCCCATTTCCAAAGTAAGAAAATCTTTCCCAACAGGAAATTAGACGGCGATTACAATAGCATTGAGCATTTTCCTCTATTAGGCTTTAAAATTTGAAAATTAATGAAAAATTCCTTAAAAATACGTTTGAAACTTCGAAAACAGAGCAGATTGTTGTGTATCTTCCGTGAAAGTTTTAGCGTGCTAGGGATCTTGGTTCCCGAGTTACACGCGTTTAAAGACTTAAACCCGTTTCCAAAAGAAGAAAATCCTTCCCAACAGGGAATTTGACGGCGATTACAATGGTATTGAGCATTTTCCTCTATTAGGCTTTAAAATTTGAAAATTAATGAAAAAGTTCCTTAAAAATACGTTTGAAACTTCGAAAACAGAGCAGATTGTTGTGTATCTTCCATGGAAATTTCAGCGTCTTAGGGCAATTAGATCCCGAGTTACACGCGTTTAAAGATTTAAACCCGTTTCTAAAGTAAGAAAATCCTTCCCAACAGAAAATTGACGGCGATTACAATGGTATGAGCATTTTCCTCTATTAGCCTTTAAAATTTGAAAATTAATGAAAAATTCCTTAAAAATACGTTTGAAACTTCGAAAACAGAGCAGATTGTTGTGTATCTTCCATGGAAATTTCAGCGTCCTAGGGCAATTAGATCCCGAGTTACACGCGTTTAAAGATTTAAACCCGTTTCCAAAGTAAGAAAATCCTTCCCAACAGGGAATTTGACGGCGATTACAATGGCATTGAGCATTTTCCTTTATTAGGCTTGAAAATTTGAAAATTAATCATAAATTCCTTAAAAATTACGTTTGAAACTTCTAAAACAGAGCAGATTGTTGTGTATCTTCCATGGAAATTTCAGAGTTATAGGGCTCTTAGTTCCCGAGTTACACGCGTTTAAGGATTTAAACCCGTTTCCAAAGTAAGAAAATCCTTCCCAACAGGGAATTTGACGGCGATTACAATAGTATTGAGCATTTTCCTCTTATAGGCTTTAAAATTGGAAAATTATTGAAAAATTCCTAAAAAATACGTTTGAAACTTCGAAAACAGAGCAGATTGTTGTGTATCTTCCATGCAAATTTCAGCGCTCTAGGGCTCTTAGTTCCCGAGTTACACGCGTTTAAAAATTTAAACCCGTTTCCAAAGTAAGAAAATCCTTCCCAACAGGGAATTTGACAGCGATTACAGTGGTATTGAGCATTGTCCTCTATTAGGCTTTAAAATTTGAAAATTATTGAAAAATTCCTTAAAAATACGTTTGAAACTTCGAAAACAGAGCAGATTGTTGTGTATCTTCCATGCAAATTTCAGCGTGCTGGGGCTCTTAGTTCCCGAGTTACTAGCGTTTAAAGATTTAAAACCCGTTTCCAAAGTAAGAAAATCCTTCCCAACAGGGAATATCACGGCGATTACAATGGTATTGAGCATTTTCCTCTATTAGGCTTTAAAATTTAAAAATTAATGAAAAATTCCTTAAAAATACGTTTGAAACTTCGAAAACAGAGCAGATTGTTGTTTATCTTCCATGCAATTTTCAGCGTCCTAGGGCTCTTAGTTCCCGAGTTTCACGCGTTTAAAGATTTAAACCCGTTTCCAAAGTAAGAAAATCCTTCCCAACAGGAAATTTGACGGCGATTACAATGGTATTGAGCATTTTCCTCTATTAGGCTTTAAAATTTGAAAATTAATGAAAAATTCCTTAAAAATACGTTTGAAACTTCGTAAACAGAGCAGATTGTTGTGTATCTTCCATGCAAATTTCAGCGTCCTAGAGCTATTAGATCCCGAGTTACACGCGTTTTAAAGATTTAAACCCGTTTCCAAAGTAAGAAAATCCTTCCCAACAGGAAATTTGACGGCGATTACAATGGCATTGAGCATTTTCCTCTATTAGACTTTAAAATTTGAAAATTAATGAAAAATTCCTTAAAAATACGTTTGAAACTTCGAAAACAGAGCAGATTGTTGTGTATCTTCCATGAAAATTTCAGCGTCTT